>KE505994.1:0-18937 GCA_000441515.1 Elaeis oleifera | reverse complement strand
TGCCTCCATGAATTCCAATGCCCATCTTTCCTCTTTTATTTTAGTGCCTTTTAAGAATCCCATATGCTCCCTTTTACTCTTATTTTTTTAGCACCAACTAAGAGATCTCAATGCCCCAATCTCTCATGCCTCCTTTTTTTTCTTCATGCTAACTAATGCCCTCTCCCTTTCTTTATTTCCAATGCCCTTTCTTCTTTCCATATCCAACCAATCTCACATGTCCCAACCTCTTTAATGCCACTTAAGACAAATCCAATGCCTTAAGTCTTTCGCACCCCTTTCTTTCTCTTTCTTCCGCATAAACCAACGCTCTAATTCTTTAATGCCCAAACCATGTATCCTCTCTTCTTTCATCCATAAATCAAGCGCCCCTCTTCTTTTCACTCCATCATCCCTTGATCTCCATATTAAATCTCAACCGTTCATCAATTAAAGCTTCACATAACCACTTGCAAAACCCTAGCCACCCATTTTTAGTCCATTAATCCCACATTGCCTAATCAAATAAATCCTCATGCTATCTATATCTATAAATAAGTCCCAATACTTCAACCTAGAATCCATCCATTCATCCAATAAATCCAAGCCTCTTCTTCAGCATTCCAGCAAGAAGGAGGATGAAGGGAGCGATGGCGAGCAGAATCGACATCATACGTGGCTAGAAATTCAAATCTTTGGTGGAGTAGAATAATTCTTTAAATTTTAGTCTTATATTTTATCTTAAATATTTTTATATTTATCTTTGATGTAATTAAAAAATTTATAAACTTTTTTTGATCAATAAATATTATGTTTGCTTTTAAGTTCTTGTGCTTCATGCTTATATTGTTAATCTTTGAATAGCTTATGCATTCGTAGGGATGGATCGTGATCGAAAGATACGATCTGTGCTCAAGTAAAATAAACTATCTTAAGGATTTACCCATAGATCTTTTTATCTTCTTTTTAAGATCTTTTGTGATTTAGATTTGAATAACTTATACTTTAGAAAATGGATCGTGATTAGGAGATACAATTCATACTCCGATAAGATAAGTTATGCTCGAATCTGATCATAAAATATCTTAATTAATTTTTAATTATTTTAAAATAAAATATCAAGATTGTAGTTAAAGATGAAATTGACATCCTAAGATTTTTATTCTCATATGATTTTTTAAAATTATTTTCTAATTAATTACTTTCATATTTATTCATAAGAATTTTTATAAATTATTCTTATAAAAACAAACCCTAGACCCTTTATTCTTAATTTTTGTATTGAATACAATTTAGCCTTTTGATTCCTATGGACTCAACATCTGACTCACGCTATTCTACTCAATAGTTGAATCAGAGTTAATTTTTATCTTTGATTGCTTGTGACAAGCGATCACTCTTTTTGCTATTTCATCTCTCCCAAAGATTGTAGGGGCATCCTCTCCTGTGTAAACAACTATTACTGTGCTCCCTTCAATCACCTCCTCTTCTTCATTGCCTTCTCCTCAATGTCTTCTAAACTCGAACTTTTTAGGAGCCATTACTAAATAAAAGTGGTCATCTAAAAATGCTCCCTCAACAAGCTGAGAACATTGTTTAAGAAAGAAATGAAGAAGAAATATTTATACTTAACCATAGAGATGGAGACATCGAGATGCTCCCAGTTGTCCGAAAGAAGAAACAAGGAAAATGTCGGTTGTCGGAGTGGAGGGAAGACCAAGCAATATTTTGGGAGAGAGATGAAGGCAGATCAATTTCTTTGTTCCACTTTCTTCGGCATCTATTTCTTTGCTAAGCAATGGAGGCAAAAGTATCTTTTCATTATTTTGAAAAGATCGGGTTTAATGATGCTGCAGAGCATGATACCGTCAAATATGAAAAAGCTAGGGCCGTTACATCCAGCCATGAGGATGCTACTTGGACCAATCAGGTGAGATAGTGCCCTTCTAAAATATCATAATTTTATCTATCATATCATAATATTATCAAAAATATCATCGGAAGGTGCTTTTCCTATAGGATGTCATAAATTTAACATCGAATATAATAATTTTGACCCAACATGTCATAAAATTATTAAGAAGTATGCTTTGAAGGTCTTTTACATTCAGGATATCATAATATTAATATATAATATCATAATCATAATATAAGATATAATAATATTGTTAAAGCTATCTTCGAAAAGTGTTTAACCCATAGGATGTCAAAATTTTAATAAATATCATAAATTTGACCTGTTATGTCATAAAATATCTAAAAATATATTCCAAAAATTTTGTACCTACATGATGTCATAATATTAATCTAGATTGTCATAATATTAACTCAAGATATCATAAAATATTAAAAAAATTATTTGTGATATATTTTATCTACAGGATATCATAATATTAACCTAGTCTATCATATATTTGACCTAAGATATCAAAATATTATCAAAACTATCTTCAAAAATCTTTTTAACTATAGAATATTATAAGTTTAACATCAAATATCATAATTTTGAGTGAAAAAAATCATAAAATTTTTAAAACTATCTTCGAAAGATATTTTACCTATAGGATATTATAATTTTAATATATAATATCATAATTTTGACATACGATATCATAAAAATATCAAAAAATATCTATTTTGAGATATTTTATATACAAAATATCATAATATTAATTTAAATATCATAATTCTAATCTATAATATTATAATATTATCAAATCTATTTTAATTTTTTTTATCTATAAGATATCATAATGTTAACATTTAAATATCATAATTTTGACATAAGATATCATAAAAATATCAACAAGTATACTTTGAAGGTATTTTATCTATAGAATATCATAATATTAATTATAATATCATAAATCTGATATTGAATATAATAATATTTTTAAAACTAACTTCGAAAGATATTTTATCTGTAGAATATTATAATTTTAACATATAATATCATAATTGGATATAAATATTATAAAAATATTGAAAGATATATCCAATTAATGTTTTATCTATAGGATGTCATAATATTAATCTAAATATCATAATTCTAATCTAGAATATCATAATATTATCAAAACTATCTTTGGAAGGTATTTAATCTATAGAATGTCATAATTTTGACATCCAAATATCATAATTTTGATACAAATATCATAAAATATCAAAATATATTTAATTTAGTTTACCTATAGGATGTCATAATATTAATCTATAATATTATAAATCTAATATTGGATGTAATAATATTATCAAATTATCTTTAGTAGGTATTTTATGTATAAGATGTTATAATTTTAACATCGAATGTCATCATTTTGGACATAGGATGTCATAAAATATTGAAAAGATATATTTGATTAGTATTTTATCTATAAATATTATAATATTAATCTAAAATATCATAATTTAAATTAAGATATCATAATATTATCAAAACTATCTTTCGAAGGTATTTTACCTACAAAATGTTATAATTTTAACATCCAATATCACAACTTCGATCTAGAATATTAAAAATATCAAAAAAGTATTTAATTTATTTATCTATAAGATATTATAATATTAATCTAGATTATTATAATTTAAATTTAAAATATTATAATATTATCAGAACTCTCTTCGTTGGATATTTTACATACAGAATGTCATAATCTTAATATCGAATATCATCATTTTGATCCAGGATGTCATTAAAATATCCAAAAATACTTTCGAGCTATTAGACCCATAGGATGACATAATGTTAACTGAGAATGTCATGACGTCCTGACTTATTACTCTTTCAAAAAAGATTTTTATGACATGCTGCATTCAAAACTGAAAAAGAACTTCATTTGAACCTACCTAATGCATTAACTTTGTTTAACAACCAAAGGAGCTACTATACTAAAAGAACTACCACAAAATCATAATAAAGTATTTACAAATGATATTTTACTTCCTGATGGGTGGGATATATTATTTGAATGGATAAAATTATCTAGATACTAATCAACAACCTCAGATGCACGGTTATGGCTCACGGTTATGGCTGAAAGATTTTTTTTGGATGGATAGAAGCTTAACAAAATGAGGATGAAGAGAGAGAAGATCAGCATTCAGAATGTTCAATCGAACTGTAAAATAGTAAGAACATCATCTTGGAGGGAAAGGATATTTTGTTATGTTAAATTAAAAAATAGATTATGATGTACATTAAATGTATTTGATGATGAAACAACACACCACCTCCATTTCTTTACACCTTCAGATATCCGATCACATTGAGCCACGATGGTGCCACATGGACCAATCGGGAGAGGCAGTGCACTCCATGTCAGATTTTCTACACTACAGATTGTGTACAAAGAATTTCACATCGCAAAAAAGAACAAATTAACCTGTAGGAGATGTTAAGGTATCAAACTCATATTAGAAAACAGCCTCTAGTGATAATACAAGTTGTATCTTTGCATGAAAGTATGATCTTTTTTCACATGCTTTACACATCTTGCAAAGCATGACGAACCACTTCCATCTATTTGTAGAACAATTTACAAAGCTTATCCTCCACTTTGAAAGATGTGAAAATGCGATCTAATGGCATTTTGAGGTTGTAAAAGAAGATCAATCATTCTTTCATGTGAAAATACAACCCAAGCCCTCCAGAAATGGTACAACCACCTCATCCTCCTATAGGGAGCCCTACAGCTTAAGGCAAAACTCATAAGCTTCTCATTCACCTCAATAGTAAGCTAAATTCAAAAGACAATACTTACCTCATCTACTGGTGGATGAAGAAAAAATGCAACAATAAAACGTACACATTAGACCATTATTCTATCTCGATTAGTGTTATGTGGGGCTTATGAGATGTTCTATGGATAATTATGATCCTTAATTTAATTAGCATATTTCAGTATTTTGGAAGTATGGGTTCTAAGTTTTGGGAGAATTTTTTTTCTATTCGACACTTTTAAAAGTTATAATATATATATGTGTACATGTTTATGTTATTCTACTTATAACATACAAGCAATTTCACTATACTACTAACAAAATATAAAATAATTTAACTAAATTAATTTTTAAAATGACACAATGTTAATTATTAATTTAAAATATAGTTGTGAAGTCCGGCCCAATTGGGCCTTTGTTGGGATGAAGTTGATAAGCCTTGCCGACTTCAATTCAAAAATTCAAAAAAATCGATCGGAATAGGAGAAATCATAATCCCCTATCCTGATCTCTGGTTGTGGGAGATAAGGCCATCTAATGATGGTCGATGCGGGCGTCATGTGTCAATAGAATGGTCGTGGCTGTTAGGGGCTGCTGCAAACGAATAGCCGACGTTAGGCTAGCCTAATCCCATCCAAATCTTTTTTTTAAAACATATCCCTCTCTTGGTTGATCCACAACCGAAGCCCATACCGCCTCCCTCTCCCTCCATCCTCACCTCCAACAGTCGTCAAGCCACCGTAGCCAAATACTGCCACCCCCTAGACCCCATTTCTCCTCCTTAAAAGCCACTAATCCCTTTATTTTCCTTCTCCTATTTCAAGATTGATCGGTCTCTTCTCATTGGAATCAAGTACTATCGGCCATGATCCGCCACGGCCGCCATCTCCAGTGAGGTTCCCTTCTCCCCTTGTCATTCTTTTGGCCTTGGATGCCACCATTAAAGTGGCAAGAGGCAATTCCCTTCTTTCCTCTCTCTCTCTTGAATTCCCTGTGTACGATCAAGCTATCGGCCACCTTGGCCGTGCCACCACCGTTTGGCCACTCCGGCCATGCCACCACTGCCCAACCACCCCAACTGCGGCACCCTCTCTTAGTTCCTTTATGCCACGGAGAGAACTCTTGTTGTGACATGGGAGGGGGGAGAGAGAGAATGATATTCAATTTCAATTTACATTTACAGAATAGAATTTTATAGTATGAAATCTTTTAGCACCATTCTTATTTAAGAAAAAGTTCTACATAATTCGAATTTAGGAAATTTTCTAAGGTCAAGGTACCAGGAACTTATTATTGGTACTAAAGCCTATATATATATATATTATTGCTTTTGGTAAGAGATATTTTAGTAATAAGAGATCTTCCACTTCGATTAGGTCTAAATTGATCTCTTGATGACTTGTTCAAACCATCTACATCGGGCCCATAATTAGGCCTAGACTGATGATAGATTAAGAGTCCTTCTCTTCACCCAAATTTTTCTTGAATTGAAGGTTAATAAAATTATAAATTACTTATACCAGAGCCTTCAACTTCGAAAGAGCACCAAATTTAGAGGTTGGGCTATAAGTTATAGATCATAAATTTTGAATTCAAATGATTGTCAGTTCCATTATCTCTAAAATTTTTATTAATGCATTTTATATATTTCTAAATTAAAATTTATACAAAAATTATGAAAATATTTAGAAACATGAAATTTTGGAAAATTATGGATGATATGAATTTTAAAAATTTATGAATGAAGCATAGTATCATCTTGGCATGATTGCAGAATTTAAATAAGATGATTCCTTTATTTTAATTTTGCATGGTATTTATGCTTGCATGAACTTTTGAATCAAAATTGTTTTCTAGTTTTCAAAAATAAAATATAAAAACTTATTAAAAATATTATGAAAGTAAGTATGTTGGTTATTATAGAAATTATGAAAAAAACTCTCTAGTTAGACTATGATTTGGATTTAGTCAATGGGACTGATCATTAGCTGTATGTAAAAATTAGTTCTTTTGAGCCTAACCAATAGGAGCTACTTATTGATAGAGCTAGTATTATTGAGCCTGACCAGTTGAGACTGATTGCTAGCATATATTGGGGTGTCGTATATATTTTTTAAGACTAGTCTCTTTGTCTTACCAAGAGATTAATCGTGGTCATGTGAATTAGAGATAGTTCCTTTTGGACCTAGTCGGTGGGGCCGATCGTTGGTATACATTGATAGATTGCATGTTTTGTATTCAAGGTTAATTCTTTTGGGCCTTGTCATGAGGCTGATGATGATTGTAGTCATCAAAGATTGAGAGAGAATTTTGTGTTTTACTGTTATGCATGAGATATTTTTAAATATTAAGATTATAATGGTAAATATATCTAGTATTGTCAATTGCTATGTTTGGAAAAAGAACTTAGTATGCTTGATCCCTCTCAAAGATATAGAAAATTTACGAAGCCTATAAAGCTCATTCCCTCTTTTCTTTTTTTAGATCTAAAAGAGCATATGGGACTTGGGTCCGATGCAGTGATGAGCATAGGACCTTAGATGGCATTTGCTTAGTTTATTTTTGAATAAATATAGATTTGAATTTATGTTAATCATCCTTATTAGTCATTGATGAATTATTTTTTATTTAAATTAATAAATTAGAAGTTTGCTTTTATTACCACTATCTGAGTTTGGATTGATATCAATATATATTTGAAAAAGAAGGCAGGCCTTACATTTCTTGAAAGGTTAAATCCTAGGATGTGTGGTTGTCTGTCGTGCACTCGATTTGGGCCATCAGATTGGAACATGTTAGATTTAGTAATATCAAACTTAGATTCAAGATCTTAATGTTTAGATTAGTGATGAGAGTAGAGTAGAACTTAAAGTTTTGATTGATATCTCGAAATAATTACTAGTACTAGAAGTCCAATAAATTATCTCATAATGTCTATAATTTGTGGAATTAAATTAAGGTCTTTAGGACTTTGCTTAGGATCAGCATAGTAGATTGATCTTAAAATTCTAGTTACATGCATCAAGCCTAATTTTAGGAAAATATCTTAAGTAATTGACATGTCGAGATATACTTTGAGTAATATGAACAAGTTGTATTATGATGAATGAGGTATTCTATTAGAAATCTAAATTGGATATGATCCTGAAATGTGACAGCAATTTTGATTTTATTAAAAATTATTTTAGATTATTAAAAATAAATATGTAGCACATTATAGATGTGATTTGGAATTGGTGGAATTGATCTAATTGTAAAATCATAGAGTTTATGTTGTGGTGGAGTTTCTAATAAATCCTTGAACTTGATTACTATATTTTTATGTGAATTATTTTTTAAGTTAAAGATCATGTTGATGAATTGATCATGGATCTTACATCACTATTCTTGGAATGCTAGTGGAATCTCATGTTAACTTTCTTTTTTTTTAAAGAAAAAGAAAAGTAAGAAGCTTAAATAAGTTTAACCTAGAAGAGAAGATTCTAGTAGATAGATTATGCTTACAAGAAAGTTAATTTGGGATCTTGTAATTTATCGGAGCATAGAATTAACATTTTTGAAAGAGAAAGATCAATTTTGAATTGTTTGATGGAATTGTTAAGGTAATTAAGAATTGATTTAGTTCAGACCAGATTTAGAATATAATAACTTTATGGTAATTACCTCAAGGGTTAATCATCCTCAGAAGGTAAGAAAGGAGATCTTTGCTTCAATTTTATAAAATTCTGATATGAGATCATTAAAAATTTGGAGAATGTTGATCGGAGTTATACATAGGAAGTATGGTGGATTGAGTCATTTAAAACTAATGGAAGATATTGATGGTGGTTTGATAAGCATTATGATGGAGAATTTGATTTTCCAATAAAAGGAGTTTTGATTGTTAGGCTAATTATGATGTGGCTATATTATGCTCTCAGATAGGTTCAATGATTGTAGATTGTACTAAGGAAACTTTGAGCGTCTTATTTCTAGGATTACTTAATTACTAATTCAACTTAGTCTAATTTGTTAAGTATCTGAATCAATTATGTGTTGTTTGTTCCCTCCTTATATCTCAACTCTAATATAGAAATCATGGTATTAGTACCTTACTTTTTGGATTTGTTTTATGATTCATTGTTGATCATTTTCATACTTTATGATAAATTCTTGTCATTTATGCCATCACTATATAATCATGATCATCTTCAAAATCATCTAATGATTTGACTCTAATCAAGGTTAGTTCTCATCTTTTAAGAGATCAAAACATCACCATAGTATTTGTACTGAATCCATTTCAATCTCTATACTAAATATAATTAATCATAATTTATCTTGCTATGAGGATTTAACATAAAATTGATCCCAACTCAATCTTGAATAAATGTCCATTCGTATCAAGATGATGATTTCAATCTTAGACTCTTGATCACTTAATTTGTGCTGATCATATTAGTTTATATCTTAATCTTAAATGTGATAGAAAGCTTTTGATAATTGATCCAAATCTAGTTATTGCATTGACTTTGATCAAAAAGAGATGAGGTCTTAGACTGTATGTTACTTAAGAGTCAAAATTCTAAAGCTAGCATAGAGATCAGATGGTATGGATAGAATATATATGAGGATTGTGATTGATCTGAGTGGTCAGATTGCTTGCAGGCACTTGAGTGGTATAATCATATGTCTAGCTTGATAGAATTATCTAGCAAAGTGATATATGTGAGTTTTGGACTAAGTATCTTTAATGTTAGAAAGCTTAGCTTTCTCAAATTTTGAGGATAATTTTTTTTAAAGAGAGGAAGATGTAAAGCCCGGTCTAATTGGGTTTGCGTTGAGCTGAAGTCTGCAAGCCTTACCGACTTCAATTCAAAAATTCAAAAAAAAAATAATCGGAATAGGGGAGTTGTGATCCTCTGCCCTGATCTTTAGTTATGGAAGATAATACTATCTAATGGTGGCTAGTGTAGATGTTGCGGAACGATGGAACAGACAATGGCCATTGAGGGCTGCTGCACCCGATGAATGGCTGATATTAGGATAGTCTTATCCCCTCCAAATTCCTTTTATTTAAACCCCAGCCTCTCTCTCAGTTGATCCACCACCAAAGCCCATACCACCTCCCTCTCTCTTCATCCTCACCTCTAGTAGCTGCCAAGCTTCCATAGCCGAACACCGCTACACCCTAAACCCATTTCTCCTCCTTAAAAGCCACCAATCCCTCTGTTTTCCTTCCCTATTTTGAGATTGGTCGGCCTCTTCCCATTGAATTAAGCATTGCCGTTGCCATTTCCATTCTCTCCTCCCCTTATCATTCTTTTGGCCTTGGGTGCCACCACCAAGGTGGCAAGGAAAAACACACCTTTCCTCTCTCTCTCTCTCAACTTCTTTGTGTGCGACCAAGCTATTGGCCATCTTAGTTGTGCCACCACCTTCCAGCCTCTCCGATCGTGCCACCATTGCCCAATCACCCCAATCGTGCCACTCTCTCCTCTTGATTCCTCTATGCCCTGGGGAGATCCCCTACTGTGGGATGGGAGGGGAGGAGAGAGAGAGAGAGAGAGAAAATGACATTCAATTTCAATTTATATTTATGTTATAGAATTTTATAGTGTGAAATCTTTTATTCCTATTCTTATTTGAAGAAAAGTTCTACACAATCCTAACTTGGAAAATTTTCTATGGTCAGGATACTTGGTGACTTATTATTGATACTAAAGCCTACATATATTACAACCTTTTTAGTAAGAGATATTTTACTAATAAGAGATCTCTCACTTCGATTAGGTCTAAATTGATCTCCCGATGACCAGTTTAAACCACCTAAATCGGGCCCATAATTAGGCCTAGACCAGGGCTAGATTGAAAGTCTCTCTCTTCATCTAAATTTTTCTTCAAATTGAAGCTAATAAAATTATAAATTACATATGCCAAAACCTTTGATGCCAAAAGAGTATCGGATCTAAAGATCAGGCTGTGACTAAAAGATTATGAATTTTGGATCCAATCAACTATAAGTCCATTTATCTCTAGAATTTTTATTAATGCATTTCATGTATTTTCAAATGAAAATTTGTACAAAATTATGAAAATATTTAGAAATATGAAAGTTTGAAAAATTATGGATGCTATGAATTTCAAACATTTATGGATCAAGCATAGTGTCATCTTAGCATGATTGCAAAATTTAAATAAGACGATTCCTTTATTTCAATGTTGCGTAGTATTACGCTTGCATAAACTTTTAAATAAAACTATTTTCTAGCTTCCAGAATAAATAAAATTTATTAAAAATGTTATAGAAATAAGTATGCTGGTTATTATAGAATATAATTATAAGAAAATTCTCTAATTAGATTATGATTAAGATCTAGCCAATGGGATTGATTGTCAGCGACATGTTAAAAGCTAGTTTCTTCTGGGCTTAGCTAGTCAGGACTGATCGCTGTAGAGCCAGTCCTTCTAAGTCTAGCTAGACGAAATTGATTGTTGGCAAATGCTGATGTGTCATATGTTTGTTTTTAGGACTGGTCTCTTTGCTTTATCACAAGGTTAATCGTGGCCATGTGAAATAGAGCCAGTTCTTTCTGGGCCTAGCTAGTAAGGCTGATCACTGGTATATACTGATAGATTATATATTTTATATTCGAGACTAGCCTCTTTTGGATCTTGTCATGGGACTGATCGTAGTCGTAATCATCAAAGATTGAGAGAAGATTTTATGTTTTAATGTTATGCATAGCATATTTTTGAAATTAAATTATATTGGTATATATATCTATTATTATCAATTGCTATATTTGAAAAAAAATTTAATTATACTTGATCCCTCAAAGATATTAGAAACTTAGTAAGCCTGTCAAACTCACTCTCTCTTTCTTTTCTTTTAGAGTATGTGGGACTTGGGACCGATGCTGTGAGGAGCATAGGATCTTCGATGATATTTGCTTAGTTTGTTTTGAATAACTATTGATTTGGATTTATGTTAATCATCCTTATTAGTCATTGATGAGCTATATTTTTATTGAATTAATTAATTAGAAGTTTGTTTTATTACAATTGTCTGAGTTTGGATTGATATGAATATATATATATATATATATATATATATGAGAGGGCAAGCCTTACATATCTTGAGGGGTTAAACCCTAAGAATATGCAGCCATCTATCATGCATTCTTTGGGCCATCGGATCAAGATGTGTCAATGGTTATAGTTAGAAAAGGACCACAAATTAATGAGTCTACAAAGTAAGAAATGATTTTAGGATTAGAGATTGGATGTTTGGAGGGAGATTGAGATTAATGGCTAAAATGATTTACAAGAAATTCTAGTGAGTCCAATCTTACCACTAAACAAGACATGCTAAGAGTCCAAAAACCTGTAAACAGTATTATTTAAAAATCTTGTTAATGTTGAAAAGATTAGAAATATTCTTATTTACATATAATTTTAGGATAGGAGTAGCTATAGCAGATTAAAATGGCAAGGAAAGAATTTAGTGTTGTGAACATGTATAGTCAATTGCTCTTACTCCCAGCAGTGTTGGCAGCACTTATGTGATGAGTGACCCATAGATTTCTTCCTTCATCTTTGCCGGCTCTAATGGACTGTATCTAGAGCCTTGGTAGAGAGAGAGAGAGAGAGAGAATCTTTGGTTGACTATGTTGCATGATTGATCTGGAATTCAAAGAATGAAAGGATATTCCGACACTCCATTTTGCTCCTATGGTAGTGGTAAGAAACTCTTGTCTTTGTTTATATCGACTTGCTAAAGAACTTGATATATATTCCTTTCAATATTCAGTCAAGGCACTGGAGCAGTTGTTTCTATCAATCCCACCTGTTATTGGGTAGACTTGTTTCATGGCTTCTCACACCTCTTGTGAGTATTGAAAATAAACTTCGATGGTTCTATACAGGATAATGTGGTAGGTGCAGTTTTTATAATCAAAGACTGTTGTGTCTGTCTCCTTACTGCGGAGTGGGAAGAAATTATAACCTTCATCAATCCTTACAATTGAATTAGTAGGTGCATGGCTTGGTATGCAGATAGCAACACATCAATAAGGAGCAAATCAGGTTTGGTTGGAAGGATGCTTCTATGTCTATAAACAGGCCCCTGCCCTTGTTGAAGGATATGTTGCAATAGAAGAAATCAAGATGGGCTTTCAAAGCTATACATATGCTGAGGGAGGGTAATCTGGCTGAACACTGATTTTTTCTTATCCGAAGCTGACCTTGCCCTCTGATTTCGGATATATATTTGCTGCAGATACTCTTGGAAAAATAAAAGTAAATTGCATTGGAACTAAGCCCACGATGGGGTTGAATTCAGAGGATAGACCCATCAACCAAAGTTCATATTGTATTTAGAAGCAACGAAAACTATGGCATAAATTACCAAAATCAATTTAAGCTTGGGATGACCCAAAGAGAGATGCTAAAGTCCATGTATTTGTCCAGAGGCTATCTAACTCGGGGTTTCTATTCGCTAGCTTTAGATAATATATCCTCTTTTTTATTGTGATCATTATAATAGAATTAATGATACTACACGAGAATTTGGCCCTTCTTTGTTTCGGTATAGCTTTCACGAAAGCAAATAAAAACACAATCTTATTAATTTATATCAGTACTCATCAAATAAAACTATTCTGAACTAGTAAAAACGTCCATTGAAATATATGGTATTTATGAACAATGAAGATATCAACCAATGCTCAATCATAATTATCTGTCACACTCATCATTAATATAATAATATCATGTAAATGAATGCCTTTAGAAATGATATATAGCATAAACATTAGATCCATACCAGCCATTATTTTAAATATAATTAATTATATAAAATTTTGAATTATTTGATGATTTTAAATTTCATCTTGAATTTTAATTTAATGTAATTAGATCATCCAACTTTTAAATTTATTTAATTTGGATCATGAATTTTGTTTGGATGCCTTGATGGAATTATCACGTGATGTCATCTTGTACATCATCCCTTCCGCCGTATAAACAGGTCACATGACATTATATGATAATTCCATCGTATCAGTCAGACAAATTTTATAATCATAATTTGAATTAAATAAATTTAAAAATTGAATAATCTAACTGCACTCAATTAATTTTTTTTAAATAAAAAATTTCACATAATTAAATTTTTATATAATTAATTTTTTAAATATGAGACCTAATTTAAGTAGTGCAGCATAGGTGCTTCCAACCTGCCCACACACAATCGCACAGCATATGCTGTTACTGTTCACCACCAACCCATGCCCCTCCTCTTAAGGTTGACAATTGGATCGGATCGGTTCATATACGGATCGGATCGGATCATATATGGATCAGATCAATGCGAGTCAGATCAAAAAATCATCAATCCAAATTCGATCTATTTATTAAATAGATCAAAATTTAAATATTAAATATATCAAAAATAAGTTAAGTAGGTTTTAAATAAGTTAAACAGATCTTAAATGAGTTAAACAAGTTAAATAGATCGAGTTAAATGGATCAGAAATAAATTAAATCGGTTATTTGACTCAATTTAATTTGAATATTAAATAGATTAAATAAATCAAGTATTTAAAATTTAAATTTAATTTAAATATTAAATGAATTGATCTATTTATAATTTTAATTATTAATTTAAATTAAATTTATTTATGATAGATTAAATATGAAATAATTGGTTTGATGGATTGAATCTATTTTTGACAGCCCTATCTCCTACTTTTCCGGGGCCTAATTTAAAGCTTACAAGGAACCAGGAGCCCTCACTCACAGGCAACCTTACACCTACCATTCTTCACACCGATGACCCTTCCTTGTTTTGAGACGTCTCTTTCCCATTAACTTGCTTATTTAAATGATAAACAAACAACATAGCCCCCGGTATGCAGGAAACCATGGAGCGCAACACTTGAATACCAGCAGCAGCTCTCCCACTGTTTTCTCCCATTCCTCCTCTTCTTATCCCATCTTTCCCTTTATATAGATATTGTCCTTCCACATTTTCATCAAGCTCACGGAGGCCAACTACTTGGTTGCTCTAAAATCTTCTTTAGATTCACAATACTCAGAGGAAGCGAAGACATGGGCTCTGCAAGCAGGGCTTCTCTAGTTGTGGCAGCGAGCGTGGGGCAGTGGAAGCTCTCAAGGATCAAGCGGGTTTATGCCGTTGGAACTATGCCTTCAGGTCTCTAAACCAGCAGGCTAAGAACAGCTTGGGTTCCTTCTCTCAGGCCAGAAGGATGTCTTCTTCTTCTTCTAACATTGATAGGAGGAAAGGATGGGAAGAGGCTGATGAGAAGGCCAAGCAATCAGAGGAGTCGCTGAAGAAAGTCATGTACTTGAGCTGTTGGGCTCCCAATTAGAAATTTTAGAAGCAGGGGATATCCAAAATTTGCAACTGCTCTCCCTAGAGTTTCTCTGTTCTAGTCTCTAACACTTGTAACTATAAATTTGACTACATGCGCCTATTTTTGCAATAAAGCCTTGTGATTCTTCGCTTCAGCTTTGAACCATATGGATGGATTGTAGTCTTGGTAGGAAAAAGAAAGAAAAGACAAGCAGAAGAAGGGAAACCCGTTTACTTTAGAATGACTTCTTAAGAAAAGGAACAAGAATTCAGAAAGAAAATTTAGAGGTTTCGTTTAGTAGAAGAGAAGACTGAAGAAGAGAACCCTCGGAGGAAAAAGAAAAATTCAGCATGTTTTAGGAAAAGCCAGCAAATTCTCAGCTTATTAACTTGGCTTTTCCTTCTTTTCTCTGCTGAGCAATTGGTGTCTTAGATTTCTGCAGATATCTCTCTCTGTGTGCGTTTTTCTTTCTTTCTTTTTTTTTTTTCCCTCCCTAACGGTCCGCCACTCGGTTTCTACCCTGACATCATTAAGAGCAAACATAACTAAGAGAGGGGGTATCAATAAGCTTCTGTGGTGCACCAATTAATCCAATTATGATCTGAAATATGGTATTTGGGTTTGAAAATAAGACACGATAATCAGGTTCGAACTATTTCATTAAAAAGGTCTGAGGAGATAGGGTTTAGATTTTGGTGGATTCATTCATGAAAATCCAAAATCTAAATTTATATATTTAGATTTTGTGGATACCATTTCGCCCAGGTACATATATTTGGCGCAGGTGTATGTGTGTGTATATAGAAGAGAATTGAAAATTGGATATCAAGATAAAACTGAAAACTACTCAATTCTTTTGGTCTTGAAATCTTCAAGATTGAATACGAAAGTTGGAGATGGAAATATGTTTTGTTAGAAAGACAAAGGAAGATTTTTGGGATATAAAGGAAGAACCGTTGCCTCTTTTGGAGAACCCTTTCCTCTTCTTGGAAACCATTGCTCCTCCTGATTTCACCTTGCTCTTATATATAGGACTAGGATGAAGTTCAACCCTTTTGAAATCCAGAATTATTGGTGCTTTCTGTGCTTTCTCATTCTGCATGGTAAGTTTCACAAACCGGAGAATCTTGTTTTTTTTGAGAGAAATAAGGACGAAGTAAGATACTTCCCCTCGGGAGAAAGTATTATATATTAAAGCAGTACACGAAGGAAGATTAAAGTAAGATGTAGAAAGCTTTGTCCCACCACGTTCGGAGGAAGAGGGCATTAAAAAGTTGCATGTAGAAGTCCTATCAACGTGCATAAAGAAAATCCTCCCCGTGCGAAGAGACGTCCTCCCACCCCTCCAGGATTACAACAAAACCGGGAGATGCTTTCCTTCTATCCTGGGAACTAACAAGAACGCTTACTTAAACCTTGAGTTCACTTCGGCCCCGGTTTCAGTGGTGCTCTTGAGCCAGTCTTCCCTCTATTGGCTTGAGTCTAAGTTGCTGCGAGGCTGCTTTAAAATGGTGCAGTAACAGTTTTTTCATGTAGCGAACAGGAATAAACGAAGCTTTGAGAGGAGTCCTAAGATACACGCTGGCTGGGGAGAAGCTGTGAGAGGAACAAGCGAAGATCGCAATCATTTGTATTTTTTGTCCAGCCTCCCATCAGGAAAACAACTATTCGAGTCGACTCGTAGCGGCTTCTAGCCTCGAATTGGAATAGTTTGTTGTTTGCACAGTGGATTACGATGGTCGCGGGAGGAAGAAAGGAAAATTGAAAAAATACACGAACACAAAATAAAATATAAGAGATTTTATATGATTCGGAGTCTTTTATTTCTACGTCTACAGCCGTATAGAATATATATATATTTTTATATAATAGCAGGGGATTTACAGAATTAAAACAAAAAAGAAAAATACGGGGAAAAATCTCTCCCTCCCTGCAAGTGGCGCCTTCTAAAAGAAAATCCTTTCTCTAGCCTCGCACACTTCCTCTTCTTCTCTCTTAGAAGAAACATTTCTTCTCTCTCTTGTGAACACCTCTCTTCTCTCTTAGAAGATCTCACACACCCATTACAAAAAGCACTCAAAAGATCTCACAAACTCTCTCTGTTACCTCCCTCAAATCAAGCCAAAAATGAGTCTATATCGAACTAACAATTCAATCACAACTCTAAAGCCTTCCAACCATCCGATCGAGCCCCTGATGAAATTCTGACCGTTGAATCGTGCCAGATCAAGCCTCTGATCTCTTTAGGATGACTCATAGCCATTGGATCTTCATCGACGATGATTGCAACCATCGAATTGTGCAAAAGCCTCAGGAACATATGGGAAATGCTCTCAGGTCCACCGTGGACCACGAGAAATGCTTGGAAAACGTCCGCTCGGTCCACGTCTAGTTCTCTCATGCACCAACGGTCCACGATGGACTGCGTGAAGTCACGGGCCACGCCCTGCACATGCCCACAGGGCCTCACCCGCGGCAGCAGCCGGCCCGCACATGGCATCGCCTGGGTCGGGCCATGGTCAGTCTGCTGGGCATGTTTCTTTTTTTTCTTCCTCTTTTTTTTTCCTTTCACGTGGGCTTTTTGCTTTTGGGCTTCTTGGGTCTTGATTCTGTGTCCAGTTTGGGTGGATTAGGATCCACCACCCAACAACTCTTCCACTTAGAGACTAAGACATTCAAACGTGCATCCACCTGAAATAGAAAATAAACTTCCAAAATATAAATTAGTATTCTATGCGACACCTCCATTCAACTAGCTTTGGAGGCTAATTGAGGCCATATGCAATCCTAATTTCTCTATAGTGACTATTTTGGTTAGCATATCAGCTGAATTTTTCGAGCTCTGAATCTTTTTCAATGATAAGCTTCCATCTTCAAGCAATATCTTGATGAAGTGATATCTCAGCTGTATGTGCTTTGTTCTCACATAGAATATGAAATTCTTCGCAAGATGAATAGCACTCTGACTGTCACTGAATAGTACACTGCAACTCTGCTCTCTACCCAGTCCTTTCAGTAAATTCTACAGTCAAATCATCTCCTTGCTGGCTTCTATGATAGCAACATACTCTGCCTCGATGGTAGAAAGAGCCACGATCTTTTGCAACTATGAAACCCAACTCACTGCTGTCCCGCCAATGATAAACACATACCTAGTCATGCTCCTCCTGGTGTCGGCATCACCACCTAAGTCAGTATCCACGAAACCTTATAGTATTTGACTGCCCCTCCTATAGCATAAGCCAACGTCCTTGGTACCTTTCAAGTATTTGAGAATCCATTTGATAGCTTCCCAATGTTGCTTATCCAGATTGGCCATGTACCTACTCACAGCTCTCACTACATATACAATATCGGGTTTCGTACAAACCACCGCATACATCAAGCTGCCAACCGCTGAAGCATAAGGAACCCTTGCCATTGTCTTTAGCTCATCATCATCCTTGGGTGATTGTTCTTTTGAAAGCTTGAAATGACCGGCCAACGGTGTCTTCACAAGCTTCGCATCTGTCATGTTGAATCTATCCAGCACCTTTTCGATGTAGCTATCTTGAATCAGCTTTCAGTGTGCCTACCACTCTGTCTCCCAAGTATCTGTTTTGCTACGCCCATATTCTTCATTGCAAACTCTCTTGATAGCTCCCTCTTCCATCTTTCAATCTCTCACATGTTCAATCCGGCTATCAATATGTCATCAATATACAAGAGCAAGATAATAAAACTGCCATCAAGTATCCTGTAATAATAGCAATGATCCTTCTGGCACCTTGCAAAATCATTGTGTTGAAGGAAATATGTGGTAGTATAGTACATGTAATTTTAAAATTTTGTGCAGCAGAAATAATAGATTAAACGATTTAATCCTAATCACATATATTGTA
>KE505993.1:194783-205711 GCA_000441515.1 Elaeis oleifera | reverse complement strand
ATTAAAATTTTTTGATTGTTCGAATGATGTGGCACTGCGCAGTGCAGTAGGATCTATATAAACCCTATCTGCGCCTAGGGTTTCGAGATAAAATTATTTATACAAAAATCTAATAGCTGCCACCTCCTCTCCTCTTCTCCACATCTTCCCTGCTCTCCTATCTCCCCTCTTCATGTCTAAGAAGTTGTACGTTCATCTGGTGCAAGGAAAATGCGTGGTGACGCCTGGAACCGGAAGGCTGCAGGACATCTTCGACAGGCTACTGCTCCAACTTCAGAAGGAGTTCTAAAGTACTTTCAAATCAGATAGAGATAAGATTTTGGAGCATAGATTCGTGAGGAGAATATGATCCAGATCCTACCCGAGTGGATATCGATAGAGGCCAGACGCTTGCGTGGCTATTTTGAACCTCGGGCATTACTGCGATCATCTACAAGATAATCAGATTACCCTTGAGGTATTTTCTTTCATCATAGTTTTAGATTTAATTTTAGATTTTAAATATTAGATAATAAGATTAGATCTAGAGATTTAGATCTGAAATAAATATAGGATAAATTTTAAATTTATTCCACCCCAGATTTGGTGAAATCTGGAAGATCCTACGCGGAGAAAGCATTTCTCCTCCTTCATATCATAATCAGGCACATTTATGAATGTAGATCCTTGCAGTACTGGGGTAACCACTGGTTGTGGTTTCCATAAAAAATTTGGTTGAACCCCCCAACCTGGATTGTAGGCATTAAAGTATGAGTTATTTTTTGGTCCGTAGGCTATTTGGATTTGATCTTGATGAACTTGCTCATACATAAACTTAAAAAATTGATGTGGCTGGGCATTTAATTATTGTGCAGGAAGAAAAGATGGAGAGGCAGAGTGTCTGATAGCCACTAGACGATCTAATTTATGAGTAGTTCATCTACTCTACTATAGAGATCCATATTTCTAGCACAGATCTAATTTATCGGATTGTTCTAGTATGCAATCAAGGGATTTAGATCAGAACAATCTCCTTTTGATTTTTTTTAAAGAAAAATGGAGAGAAAAAGAAGAAAAGAAGAAAAAAGAGCGAAGTTCTAAAGATGAGAACCCTAAGAGAGTTCTAGATCTAGAGACAATAGATGAGAAGGTTGTTTTTAATTGTTTGTGTTTTTTTCCAAACAAGTGATTCAATGAAGTCAACTTTATCCTAAGGTTAGCCTAGATCTAGATTGCTCCTAACTATGCCAAGGTCACCTTTGAGCCCTCCAAGTCAGAGCTTGACCAACCAACTAGCCAGATAAGTGTAAAGTCAGTGGGAGTCCCCTTGTTGCTTTCCTTGATACCAATTAAATTGGCTAGATTAATA
This sequence comes from Elaeis oleifera, assembly GCA_000441515.1. Taxonomy (NCBI): domain Eukaryota; kingdom Viridiplantae; phylum Streptophyta; class Magnoliopsida; order Arecales; family Arecaceae; genus Elaeis; species Elaeis oleifera. The sequence goes on along the minus strand of KE505993.1, from coordinate 204,363 downwards.
AATGCAACCAATTATAAACCACCTTCCTTCAAGCCCAGTCATCGCACAAACCACTTGCCTAGACACCAACTGATCAACTAGGCTTGATCCAGTTCAACTTTCGGAGTCACTTGTCCTATTGAGCTCGAGTTCCTTAGGAGTTGACATCCAATTAATTTAATTAAGAGGCTTAGGTTAATACCAATGTAGGATGGTAGTTTGTAGGCCAAGGGAGGGTGATGAAATCTTCACCTTATATTGTTTATAGGTTATGCCCTTAAGATGTTTTATGAAAATATGCAATGCAAAAAGAGAGGATGTTCAATATAAGTAAGAAGCTTTTAAGGTTTAATTAGTTTCTCTATTTTAGTTAAGTGTTATATGGTGTCTTATTTTTTTTATGTTATGTTATCTTTGAGCAAGAAGGAATAAGAGATAAGTTTTAAACTAGATTAATTAGGTGTGAGAAGATCTAGAGAGTCTAAAAAAGAACTAAATTAAGTTAGGAATATAAGACAGCTAGATATCCTACAATTAAAGCAAGCAATCGAATCTACTATTCAAGGCAGTCAATTAAAAGGCAAAATTATTATTATTATTATTTTATCTAGAGAATCTATTAGAAGGAAGTAAATTATTCTAAAATAAAGGCATGTCTAAAATAGGTAGGAAGTCAAATCTATATAAAAGATAGAAAATTATATTACTAGAAAGGTAGTAAAGCAATCTAAAGAAAGAAATAAAGACTTAGAAGTAGTAAAATATATTTTTTCTTTATATTTTATAGATTTTTTTTAATTTTTTTCAAAATAATCATGCCAAGATCTCCAATAATGGTGCTAAAATTTGATGTGTATCGTAGTGCACCAAAATTAATCCTACTCACTTACTATGTAGATAGGATGAGTTAGGATCGTATCTACAAGGATCTTAGTTGATTATTTAAAATAAAAAAATAATAAATTGAAAGAAACTAATAAAGAGAAAAAATTACAATAAAAGACTTTTATTAATTTAATAAAGTATACATAAAAAAAAAATGAAAAGCATATACAAGATAATTAACTCCAAGTTGAATCTTCTAACTGCGCCCGATAGTAGGTGTGCTTCCTTGAATTCTTCATCTTCCTCCATGCAGATAGCGGTAGGATGGCTAGAAAGCTTGGTCTAGGAACTTCAAGGAAGAAAGATAGATGAAAGTATGAAAATAATGGAGAAGAAGAGTAACGGCACTAGGATTAGGATCTCTCCTAGATTTGGTGGAACAATTCTTGGGTTAGGACCTCCCTAGACTTCTTAGGCATGAGAAAGGAAGAGGATGGTAGCTAGGTAGACTTCTTGGGCATGAGGCTTGTTGGTGTGTGGAAGGAGTTCATTAAGAGGGAGAGGGAGGCATGGAGAAGGAATAGGAGAAGAGAAAGAGGAGAGAGAGAGGGAGATGATCCGCACAAGGGGTGTGTGTTTAGAGGGAGAGGCCTTGGAATTTATAGAAGAGGAAGAGTTTGGAGATGCATGAGAGTCTTTGAGAAAGCATGTGAAAGGGATGTGGCGCATAAGGAATTGGAGGAAAGGAGGCAGCGCATGAGATAGGGAGAAAGGAATTGTTGTGGCATGAACTTGTGGTGGAATGCACGCTGCATGAATTTTGAGGGACCTAGAAGAGTTTTAGCATGAGAGATGAGGACTTTGCTGCATGAAATAGCGTGAAAGGGGAAGGGTGCGTGAATTAAAGAGGAAGGAGGTGGGATTTTGCATGCAAGAATAAGAGAGGGCATGGAATAGATGGAAGGGCGTGTAAGAAAGAAAGGGTGGGGTGTGAGAAACATTGTAACATGAGAAAGAGAGAGCGCATGAAATATGGCATGGAATCAATATGAGGCGGCAATAATGGAGCTCCTTAATGTGGCGCCACTTCTTAGGGTTTAGTTGAATGTGGTGCTTTCTTAATAGCCCTTGGATCTTGATGCATTGCTTCCTAGCCTTTGATCTTTAAGTCATGTTCACATTCAGATCCATGTGAAAGGTTATCTTCTAATTTGGACCCTTGAACCTTGAGCTTGTATCTGATCTCTTCATGAATAGATCATGTTCACACTTGGATTTGATTAGCTCTTGAGTTGGTTGTCTGGTTCACTTAAATCTGATCTAATTTGAATTCTTTTTGCTTGTATGAGCCTAATCTCTTAATTTCCTGCAAAATAGATTAAGAAGCATCAAATTCTTAATAAATAAGGAGCAATTAAATAAAATTGAGTGCTTCTTGTAACTTAAGTATTTATCAGGGTCGATTATGAGGTCAATAATAGCAAGTTGATGTCTTTGGTATTTGGCCAAGGATGACATTTGGGGATGAAATCCGATGAAGTCGCCTGCTCTGTTGTCAAGACGTCCGAGTGATGTTCGTCATTTGAGGTCTGCCTTAGTACTTCAGCTGATCCAAGAAGGATGTCTGAGGATGAGTCCTAAGGATAGTGGCTGAGGTGGTATGACCCCGTGACGTATATATATATATGTATATATATATATTTATGTATGTATGTATGTATGTATATCCAACCTCCCTCTCCTACCTCTTCGTATAGACACACACTCTCTCTATCACTGATATGGCTTGAACAATATACATTAAAGTTAAAAAATTATTTGCATAGACTTTTGACATTGCATATACATAATTCATGACCAACATGCAACATTGTCAATACAAGATATTAATTGTATACAAAATTGATGGCAAGCAGCATTAAAACTTTATTGAGAAAATTTGTATGTTTGACATCTCATGATGCATAAGTAGAAATTTTGGCCAAAATACATATGAATGATAGCCCTTAATGCTAAGATGTCTCCAATGATGGATGTGTTAGCTCTATGAAAAGGATCAAGCCACATCAATAAACTTACGATTGATATATTTTTTGACATAAAATGGAGGAAGCAATTAGCTTCCCCACTTATATTAAAAGGTAAAGAATGTATAAAGAAGAGATAAAGCAAAGGTTACAAAGTAGGTGAGCAAGCTTCAACACAACAAAGCTCTAGATTATAAGCCAAAACAAAGCTATAAGCCCAAGAAGAATGGACCAAAGAACTTAAAAGTTATCTGATCAAAGGTGATATCAGAAAGTTCTGCATCAATTGATGATTTTCTTTAGATTTCTTAAAGCCAAGATGTTCCCAAATAGTAAAGGAAAGCAAAGCTTTTTGGAGAGTGGCGATGATGGAAGAATGTTGTGTAGAAAACTCTTGAATTTCTTTCAATTCATGAGTGCTAGCACACTGCCATCGCCAATTGATCCCAACCATTTCTACAACCCTAGAAGCCAATCGCACTGATACATTAATTCTTTCTAGGATATAATTTCATACTTAACCTAATTATTTAGGATAGTTAATTTTCATTCATGTAGTGTATGTATCCATAAATCATCTAGAGAGTTAATAAGATGATGACACATATTCTCAAGAGTTAAAAATTTGAAACATGTGTCATTGATGGTTAATTTTAAATTGCTCCTGATCGATGGATCATCATGGAGACGATGATTGATCCGATTAAATTGGTGCATGGATTGCTTCTTTAGAATAGACGAGTCTCGAGTCTACAGTATGGAGATATTAGAGTGAGAATGCAGATATTTGTTAAAGAATAAAGGTATCGAGCGTGATCAACATAAGAAGTTACTTAGATGTCTACTCATTCGTCGGTGACTTTCTCGATGTTGTAATAGTGTGAGTGATTTTTGACTGCAGTGCTTCGACTATTCACAATGAGGTTACTGTAGTTTGACTATATTATAACTCGATCTTCTAGCCATACAGAGTCTTGAGATATATATTGGCTGTAGTAGATTCATTATAGGAATAGGATGTATATCTAGATGTGATCTATCAATCCTGATAAAAAAAAAGAAGTCCTATATGATTTAGAAGATTGAGTTCAGAAGATCTTAGCCAGAACAAAGTGAATGATGGAAAGGTATTTTCATAGATTTTACATAAGAACTCAAGACGATTAAATCTTACATATGACAGACGATGAGGTTTGACGAATTTTCATAACCTCCATCTTATCGAGACTCATGATAAAAAATTAAATTACATGGTAACTACATCTAGAGATTCATTCTTTTTGTTCGTTAAGTTACCATTACATGTTGCTAGATATCACTAGTGGATTGTGAGACCAAAGAGAATTATTTGATGGTCAATAATTCTCAGTTGGTGAGTTAAAATTATTTCAATCCATTAAAAAAAATTCAATGATATTTTGATGAAAATCAAAATATATCTTACTACCAGATAGAATAGAATCTACGGGGTCACATACAAAGGAGGTCCTGACTAATTAGATTGTTAAATTATAATTTTAAATCATAAAAGGATTCAATTATCAATATGATTGATGATTGGACTAATATGTAAAAATTATCTCAAAGACTTGCTAAGAGTTAGTAAGTTATAGGAGAACTTAATTGTAATTGTTGCTATTTATTTGATTTGATCAAATTTGGATCAATTTAAATTAGATTTAATCTACTTAGATTTGGTTTATTGTGTTTCTTAGTCCAAATAAGATTTGGACTTAATTCCTAATTGGGTTTGACTCAATTTAGATATGAATTGAATTCGAATCAGATTGGAATTAAGTTAGGATTCTAAAGTCCCATTAGACTGGGGCTCTCTTCCCATATCCATGTCCCAAGAGACCTCACACCCCATATATCACATGCCAAAAAGATTTTTGCATGGAAAAGGGAGCACACAATTAGTGGAGGGGCGGCAACTAGAGTCCTTCTCTTTATGGACTCTATCCTAACAACCCTAACTAACCCTAATTGTTATGGTTTAAAAGGGATAAGATGGGCACCTCCATATGAGATCTCATGGTGAATTAAAGGAGGTGTGGTGTGAACAAAAGAAAGAAAAGGAGGATGGCGTGTGGTGGTTTTGTGAAGGCGCACAAAAGAAGAAATAGGAGGGGTGCTCCACATGATGGACGCCTCACCCTTTCCAGCCTCTTCCTACATCTATGAGATAGATGTGATTCCTCTCCTTCCTCTCTTCTTACATCCATGAGATGGATATCTTCCTCTCTCTTTCTAGGTCCAAGAGTTGGATGTCTCATCTCTCTCCTTCTCCTCCACATTCAGTCTAAGAGTTGGATGAAAAGGAAGAAAAGAGATTTAATCTTTTATTCTTTATTAAGATCTTCTTTCTCTTAAGAAGAAAAAGAGAAAAAAAATCAGATTTGATTTGATTTTTTGATCCTCCTATAGATCTCTTTGATTTTTTGAAAAAAGAATCAAAAGAGATAAAAGATTTGACAATCTAAGGAGTGATCTCTACAAAGGAGCTAGTATTTGATAAGATCGAAAGCTGCTGATCAGATCAATCTCGTGTGGATACCTGTAGAGGTCGAACATTTGTGCAGCTTCATACGGACTTTGAAGACATCCATGGATCATCGGATTGTGGCTTCAACGATATTGAAGATATCCACAAATCATTAGATCACGGTGAAGATTTATCTGTACAAAGATTAAAATTAATTTTATTCTACATAGATCTTAATCTTATACATATAATGATGCCTGATTTTATGTTGAGATATGATCTCTATGCATACTTAATTAGATTAGATCTAATTAGTAATTTATTTAATATCATTCTAATATAAGATTGTCCTGATATAACATTGATACGTTATGTTACATGGTTATCCTAGCACGATGTTGAAATAGTTTAAAATTTCTTTCCACTGTGTGTTTAAAATTTTTGAAATTTTTGCAAGCATAATGGTCACCATGTGATGGCATTTCCTAACAATGGTATCAGAGCCATCTCATTATTGTAAGATTAAGATCTAGATTTTAGATCTTAAATTATTTTTAAATCTAAAATTATAAATTATTATGGAAGAAGATGGAGTTCAAGATCTGAAAATATATTTTCAGATATGAAAATCTAAATGATTGAAATTTATGCAATGAATTTCATGATTTGAAAATCTATTTTTAGATCTAAAATTTAGATTATTTTATGTTCATGCATTATTTTCAAAATCTAAAAAAGTATTTTAAGATCTGAAAATATGATTTTCTATGTTCATGCATCCAAAAATTTGGTATCTAATTTTCATGTGATGTGAATCTTGTTAGATCTGAATTTATTTTTATTATATGTTCCTGCATGAGATGATGTTTATAGATAGAGATTCATCTTGATATGATCTATGATGATATGGATGTTTTCCAATTAAAGTAATTTGATTGAATAAAAGATATGGTTTATAAATCAATTTTAGATCATCCTAATATAAGGATGCCCGGCATAACAAGGGTCATTGTGTGGTATGGTTGTCATAGAATAAAAAGAGATTGATAGACAAAATATCATAAGAAATTAGCATTAACATAAAGACTATATGATTGTCATGCATGTGTTATTCATCGACACATGTGGTGATCTTTATGAATCATTACAAACCTTTGGAGTAGAGTTGTATCATGAATACACTTTAGATGGTTGTAATTTCTCAATCTATGGTAAAGAACCAAAAGCTAAGTCCAATTTGGAATAGGTTGACCTATTGGCATCTAAGAAAAGTGCTTTGAAAAATGTGGTTACTTAATTAGGGTCGTTACATCAGCAACAGGGAGCCTCCGACCGATCATCACTTATCTGGCTAATTTGGTTGACCAAATTTTGATTTGAGATGCTTAGTGTTGAGTTCACCATGATTGTGTTGCACCATAAGTCTGGTCTTGATGAGTCAAGATGCGATCTCACTAGTACATCCAATGTAATTATGGATTTACATGCGATATAAATAAAAATTAAAATCTAAGAAGACCAAAATTAAATCTCTTCATAAATATTAAGTCAAGTGATCTTCCACCATTGTAGATATGCGGCCTCTTTTGGGTGTTGATTGTTCTCAGTTGGATACAATGGTTCTATTGCATCAGGAAAGATGCAACCACTCTATTAAGCATGAGATGCTGCGGGATGGAGATGAGGCTGGGCCCAGTAATGGTTAGGTGAGGGTCTCAATGATGGCTTCACTTTTGTAAGAACGGTGGCTCTAACTTAACTAAAGAATGAGGCCAATAACTATTAGATGAGGCTTCAAAAATTAGAGACCGGTGACCACTACAATTTGCTTAAGAAGCATTGGACAAGAGTTGTCCACTCATTAGTTGACACATCATCAATAACTATTAGATGAGGTGGTATGCTAATTGGTGGAACTGCAGTACTCACTTAAAATCCTAGTCATGAAGAATTTTCATCTCTTTATTTGAGGAGTGTAAGAGATTTGAGAAAATAGTGGGGCCATATTTGTTTTAAAAGACTTTAGAACAAATATTAAAATCAAGTATGAATATCTAATGAAAATCTCTACCCTTTGATAGAATAATGTATCGGCTTTAAATCCTTTAGCTCACATATTAGAAGCTAATTGACTAACTAAATAAGTTATAAACACTGGCTCAGAAATCTAAAATAGTTTTAGGTTCTAAAGGGTTAAGCATATATCATGTTCAGGAAATCTCTATGCTACCAAACCATCCGATAATTCACCAAAGAGCAATCAGTTTATGATCATTATTTGATAATGATGGACGAGCTTGAGAAGTTCTACCATGCACAAGGAATTACGAATTGATTTGATCTTGTAATCCCTTACTAGTTCATATGGACAGTTTATAGTAAACTACCACATGAATTAGATCGATTGTACTTGATTAAATTATTGAACATATTGATAACTACCGATGGGATTTTAAAGAGTTTAAGGAGTAGGGCTCTCGTTGTGGAGCGGACTTCTACTTCCAAGAGAAGGTCTACTTGGAAGAAGAAGAAGTCCACGAAGAAATATAAGTCTGAGAGCAAGCCAAAGAAGGAAGCTCCTAAGAAGGTTGCTGGCTCTGTAATGTTGATAGCCATTAAAGGAATAGTCCTGTGTACCTGAAAAGCTTAAAGAAAGAAAGGGATATGCCTTCAGAAGTATATTGGGTCTGCTCGATTTTAGTATCTAAGAAGATAAATGAGTGCCGTAGAATTTGAGAGATCCAGAGATGAGATGAATCCGAAGTATATATAGCACCTTAGATTTGATCATATTGAAGAGGACAGAATAAACAAATTAGAATGGAATGTGCTTTTAGATTCATCAACTCTCGAGTCATTTTCGATTTGTAAATTTTGCCTTCAAAAAAAAATGATCAAACTATCCTTTGTAGGACACAGGGTAAGGACCATTGAGATACTTGATTTGGTACACAATGATGTGTGTAGCCCATTTGATGTGCAAGCTAGGGGTGGTTGTCTTTACTTCGTTACTTATATCGATGACTTTATAGTATAGGTACATGTGTGAGATATAAATCTGAAGTCTTTAAAAAGTTTAAAGAATTCAAATATGAGGTAAAGAAGCAAACAAAAAAATTCTTAAGATTCTTCGATGAGATCGAGGAGATGTTTACTTTAGTGAGACTTTCTAACTTATCTCAAGAAAAATGGTATAGTTTCACAATGGATTCTTTTAGATGTTGGAATTTGAAGTTCGGGTATGTATGTATATTTAAATTTATTTCTAAACGTCATAGTGAAATATAAGATTAAAATATTTTTAATCAAAATTATGCATGTATAAAATATAAAACCACAAAGATCTAGTTCATGTGCTGAAATTGATATATGCTAAAATTCAGATTGTGATCAATTCACATATCTATTTTGCAATCTTTTCTTCTAATCTGGATCTGAAAGAGAAAAATTTCTTCTAGCTGTACAAGTGTTCGACCTCTATGGATATCCACTTAGGATCAGCCAAAATAGCCCTCTAGAATTTAAATTTTTTTCTAAGAAAATTCAGCTTGCCGAATCAGAACGAAGCCTGGATCACGATCTACACTTGATCTCTTTTCTTGATCTTCTTCATCTCCTCTTCTTTAATCTTTCTCCTTAATTTGTGCTACCACCACACACCAGGAAACAGTAGCAAGAGGATGCCCAACTAGTCCTTGACGTAAGGAAGAAGGGACGCCCAAGATGGGGTGTGTGGACGCCCAAGGGAGAAGAAGAGAAAGGGAGAGGAAGAGAGGGCATGGGGAATCCTTTTAGGCATGAGGGATTGCTGGTTTGGATGCTCTATGGATTTTAAGGGAGGTCCCTTTAAATAGACATGAGGATTGAATCCTATTCAATCTCATAATATAAGTCCTACTTGCATTAGATTTCCTAATAACTTAAGTTATTTAACTTACATTAGGAATCCTATTAAGCGCCAACTCTTAGAGCCCTTGCACCCAATTAAACACACCATCTTTTGTACCCAAGGGATGCCCTATATCATATTAATAAGCCCTCTAATCATAGGACACACCCAACTTGATCAAATCAAAGTGGTGCCCCATAATAACTATCAAAAAAAATTAATTAGGAACTTGCACCCTAATTTAATTGATCCATAATCTTAGACATCCAACAATTAGAGTCTCATGAATTTAATTCATGTAGATTATTAGTAGGTAATTAAGTTTAAATTATCTTATCAAATAAAAAATTTCAACGAAAAGAGAAATTGGGTCCA
>KE505993.1:124305-139450 GCA_000441515.1 Elaeis oleifera | reverse complement strand
AAGATAAAACATTTGTGATGAAAAAATATCAAATAACTTTATTTATTTATAATTCATGTACTAATACAAAAGGAGCACAACCGTCAACAGGCTGACGATTGGCTTTGGGACACTATTCCCAACACCATCATGGTATAAAAAAATGCTTTTCGATGTCGACTTTCGATCATTGATATCAGACATGAAGTTTGAATCAGTATATCCCTACACCTTTAGTTCTTCATTTCTAAAGATCAGAAACATATCCTTAGTCCTTCTCAAGTACTTAAGGATATACTTCACAGAAGTCCAGTATTCTTTCCCTAGATTCAACTGATATCTGCTTGTGACACTCACAGCATAAGCGATATCAGGTCGTATACAAAGCATGACATACATGAGGTTCCTTATAGCCGAAGCATAAGGAATCTTGCTCATGCATTCAATCTCTTTCAGTGTGTTGGGCACATCTTTTTGGAAAGATGAATGCCATATCTGAAGGGTATAAGACCCCTTTTGGAGTCTCCATACTGAACCTTTTCAGCAACTCCTCAATATACATCTTCTGTGATAGTCCTAGCATCCTCTTAGATCTATCTCTATAGACCTTTATCTCTAAAATGAAAGATGCCTCTTATAGGTCTTTCATAAAAAACTCTTTAAACAACTACACCTTGATCTAGGTCAACATGGGAATATCATTCCCAATCAGAAGAATATCATCCACGTATAATATGAGGAAAGTGACAACGCTCCCACTAACCTTCTTGAATACATACGGCTCCTCCTCATTCTTGATAAATTAAATGATTTGATTACATCATTGAACCGAGCATTCTAGCTTCGAGATACTTGCTTTAGTCCATAAATGGATCTTTACAATTTGTAAATCTTGTGATCACCATCACTGAAAGTGAAACCCAGCGACTGTTCCATATAGATATCTTTCTCCAAGTATCCATTTAGAAAAGCTATTTTTACATCCATTTGTCATATTTCATAATCAAAATACACTGCAACAGCAAACAATGTATGGATGGACTTAAGCATGGCTACAGATAAAAAATTTTTGATAGTCAACGTCTTCGCGCTAACTATATCCTTTCATCACGAGCCTAGCCTTAAAGGTCTCTACCTTTTCATCTGCACCTATCTTTCTTTTGAAGATCCATTTGCACCCAATAGGTACAATACCTTCAGATGGATCTATGAAGATCCAGACTTGGTTTGAGTGCATTGAGTCAATTTCTGACTTCATCGTCCCTAACCACTTTTCAGAGTTGATACCTGATATCGTCTCGTTATAGGTCTTGGGGTCATCTCCATGTACCTATTTTTATGAGGAATATTTCTTCTACATCCTTTGAGATAATACGTAAGTACCTCTCAGGAGGATAGAAACCCTACTAGACTTACGAAGTAGAGGAGAAAGTGTGTGGATTGGCTTAGACTGAATTGATTCCTCAAGTTTTAAGGCTCGCTGCTCTTTGGATACTTTTTCTCGAGTCTAATCTATCTTCCCATCCCTCCATCTTGAATAAATTATTTTCAAAAAAAATTACATGTTGACTTACAATCACATTATGATCTTTTAGAAGATAGAAATAATATCCTAACGACTCTTTAAGATATCCAATAAAATAAGCCCTAAAAGATCTGGATTCTAACTTGTCTGCCTATTGTCATTTAACATGAGCCAGACAACCTCAAATCTTGAGATGACTCAGACTCAGTTTCTTACCATGCTATATCTCATATGGTATAGTAAAAATGATTTTAGATAGAACCCTATTCAGTACATATATAGCAGTCAAAATACAATGTCCCCCAAAAAAATCAAGAAGGTCTGTGAAACTCATCATGGAACGAACCATATCTAATAAGGTCCAATCTTTTCATTCTGAAACTTCATTGAGTTGAGGCATTCCAAGCAAAGTCCACTATGAGACAATTTCATGTTTCTTGAGATATTCAAAAAATTTCACTAAGATACTCACCTCCTCGATCTAATCGAAGAGCCTTAAGAAACTTTTCAATTTATTTTTTACTTTATGTCTGAATTTTTAAACTTTTCAAAGGCTTCAGACTTGTGACGTATAAGGTACACATACCCAAACCATAAAAATCATTAGTAAAGGTAATGAAGTAGACAAAACCTCCTCTAACCGGCACATCGAATGGGTCGCAAATATCAGAATGCACCAGAGCAGGTAACTCTGTGGTTCTTTCCCCATGTCTCATAAAGGATAGCTTGATCATTTTACCTTGAAGGCATAATTCATAGACCGAATATGACTCAGAAGTCAATGGACTCAATTATTCGATTTTCTCCAATCTGTTAATCTTGTCTTCTGCAATGTGACCTAGCCTTTGGTGCCACAAGTACTTTTCATTCACATTATCTGTAGGACGTTTGGAACCTATAGCATTCACATTTTGCTTAACGCAATGAACAGAAACATCAACATGTAATTGAAAAAGACCATTGATAAGAAAATTATTTTTAGCTTTATTATTTCTCAAATAAATAGTACAATGATCCTTAAAGAAACTAATTACATAGTTTTTCTGTATTAAATAAGATAGAAATCAGATTTCTGCTCATGGTAGGTACAAAGTAACAGTTTCTCAAAATCAAAATATTCTCTGATGATAATTGCAGAGGATAGGTTTCTACAACCACAGTAGTAATTTTTGCTCCATTCTTATACGTAGGATCATTTCTCCATCTCTCAGCCTCCTGCTATCCTCAAGATCCTACAAAGAAGTGCACAAATAAGCACTAGATCCAGAGTCAAGCACTCAACTGGATGCAGAAGAAACTGTCAGATTTATTTTATGACGAGCATACCTCTAGAAGGTCCATCCTTCTTGTTCTTCTGGGTCGCCAGGTAAGTTGGACAGTTCTGCTTCCAATGGCTATCTTATCACAGTAGAAACACTTTTCTTTCTCGACAACCATTTTCTTTGAACCTCCTCCTCCTTTTTTTCTTGTTCTCCATTTTTTGCTTCTTCACGGACTTTTTTTTCTTTCTAGTAGACTTTCTCTTGGAAGAAGTTTGCTCCACAGCAAGTACAGAACCCCTTGAACTCTTCAAGGTATCCTCTATTATAATCAGCATATTGACCAACACGTAAATGGTGTATTGGATCTTATTCATATGGAAGTTTACAATACACTACCCATATGAATCAATCACAGACTGCAGGATCAGATTAACCTGCAAGTCCTTATCCATGGACAATATGAGCTTCTCAAGCTCCTCTAGGTCCTTGATCATTAACAACAATGATCATGGACCAACTGCCTATACAACTCTTATAGGTGAGTCAGCATCTGCCTGGCAGTAGTCATGTCCTCATATTGGCATTGCAATTCATTAGACATTGACACTGACACGTAGCACCTAACTTTGTTGTCATCGTCCAACCACTTCTCATGAGATGCTCTCTAATCAACGGTCAGACAGGCTGGGAGAGGAGGAAGGTCCTGATCAAGGACATAGGTCAATTTCTCGAAACTCAAAATAACTTTCAAGTTCTAAAGCCAATCCTTAAAATTTGATCATGTCAACCTATTGATTTCTAGTATTCTAGCTAGGAGATTTGAAGCAGACATTGTTTCTGCAATGAGTCAAAATTTTTAGTTAGATTTTGTAAATGACTTAACTAATTGTTTAAAATTTATTTTAAATAAATAGGACTTTCACTATTTTTTTAGTTCTCCTCACTCTCTTGGAAGAGAAGCGAATACTTCTATAATTAAGAGTCTTAAGTGGATGCTGCGGTCTCACCAATTGACTCACTACCTCACCTAATAGTTTTTGATGTTGGGTCAATTAATAAGTGGACAACTCTTGTCTACTATTTCTCCAAACACATTGCAACCAACTTTGATCTCTAATTCATGAGCCTCATCATGTCCGAAATATTGGCCCACTATTTAGTTAAGTCAGACCCACTGTTTGTGCGAAATAGATCCATCATTGGGACTCTCACTGTATCCGAAATATTGAGCCCAACCCCATCTCTAATTCATATTATCTTATGCCTAACAGTCATAGTTGCATCTTTCCGATGCAACTGAACTACTGTATCCAGCCAAGAATAATTAACCCCGGAAAGGCCGACACAACTACAATGATAGAAGACCGCAAGACTTAATAGTTTATTAGAAAGATTTGGTTTAAGTTTCTTCCTTAATTAGTCATAACAGTTATGACTAACCTAGTGGCATGGGCTAGCTCGAGTTCAACAAGCTGATCTAATACAGAAACTAACCTCTCAAAATGGCCAGATAAGTTAAGATGTGTGGGGGTCTCCCGCTACTTTCCTTAGACACCAACGTAGTTGGTCTAGTCAGACAATGGAACTAATTAAAGAACCACCATCTATGTACTTATCTTAGACACCAAATTGATTGATTAGAATTGATCAGATTAACCTATTGACCCAAATTCGAACTACTTAGTCGAATTAGATTTTAAATTGATCGATAACATATGGCTGTTAATTGATCTGACCAGACTTATAACTATTAGGTTGGTCTGAAGTACTCTTGATCCAAACCTAGTCAACTCTTGAGTCGGTTTAATTAACCACTCCCACTAGACGTAATTGAGCTACCCACACCCTTGACCCATGATTTATGAAATTGATTTAGATCTTGAATTCATAATTTTAGATCTGTTTAATTTATCTCCTAATTCTTAATTAGTTTATGGGTTCTAATTAGATGTCCAAAAATTTAGACTAAGATTGTATCATATACAAATTTTATACACAGAACTAGATCGACTCACTCTAAAATTGAGTTAACTCAGTGAACTTAGTCGGCTCAGTTCAAGGACTGAGTCGACTAACTAGTGACAAATAGAAACCCTATTGACCTTAGCCTGAAAACTTAGTCGACTCAGTTGGAAACTGAGCCGACCCATTAGGGCATTGGGTCGACTCATACAAGGATTGAGTCGACCCAGTAGGCATGCCAATAGCAGATTTCAGGGCTTCAACATTTTTTTGCAATCTATGCATAACAAAATTCTAATTTAGTAATTAAAATAATTTTAAAACTAAATAACTTAATCATGCATCAAACCTAGGTTTTGGATCTAGAATTTTGTAAGAAATAAGTTTTTCCTTTTCGTGGTTCTTCTTTATGAATGTATTCACATAGCACCCCTACATGCCATAAGAGTATCCCATCAAATGAAAAGAGAGGGTCTTTAAATCCTACTTGCTCTTATGATTGGATGGCTTAGTTGTACATCCATTTCGAGTATTAGGCTACTCAGACAATAAAATAGATCTACGCATATATCATATATATCTAAAAGATCTAGTTTACATTAACATACTGAATTTAAATCTAAAATAATTTTAGATCTAACTAAACATGCATTATTCAGATCTAATCTTTTTAGATCTGATCATTCTTTAGATCACATCTGAATCAGATCTGATCTAATTTAGATCTAAAATCCAAGCAACCTAACTCTGATACCAGTTGAAGGATCGAATAGTGCATCGGATCGATTCAGATTAGATGTAACGAAATTCAAAAAAATTTTAATCTGATCTGATGTGAGAGACTTAAACCTAAATCAAAAAAATAGTATATTAAATAATAAAAATTAGCATGCATAAAAGATAAGAGGTGATCTCATCACCGTGCGTAGATAGACAATCTCCATGATTGATGATCCGATGATCTCCGAGGTTCGCTGTGGAGCCATGCATGTACCCAACCTCTACAGATACTCACTCAAACTTGATCTAGGATGCCTTCTTGATTAATCTACCTACTCCCAGATAAAATTATAAACTCCTTGATCAAATTCAAATCTGATCACCGATAGGACTCTGATCAGCCCCTGATCGTAGCCTTTTTGACTCTTCGTGTAGAATTGATAGCGTTCGAGACCTTGATCCCACCAGTTGGCTCGTCCAACACCCTTGAACGTGGAAGAGGGATAGATATTAGATATAGAAGAGAGAGGAGGTATGGAAAGGAGGAAGAGAGGCATGGAAAATGATCTATTGGCTGTAACCCCTTTGGTCAATCAAAAGGAACCGATTTTTATAGGAATCTGATCAAATCAGATACCTTAAAATAGGACTCTCCTAGCTCCACCCTAATCTGATTTCTCTCTTGTTTTGTCGTACAAAATCAATGAAAAATTAGATTGGCATGGAGATAGGATAAGATTGTTGTCACCTCATTCCAATCCATCTCCGATTCGAATTCAAATGGTTTAAATTTGAAGTTGAATTCAAATCTAAATTTAAATTCAAAGGAGATCAAATCTCTTATCCTCATCTACTAGTGGATAAGGCTTATTCCTCTCTTTCTACTTTATCTAATTTGGGTGACACACACATGGATCCAATCCATGTGGGTGCGCCCCATCACATGGCCGAACAATATTGGGTGGCACCAACATTTGGCACCCTCAAAAATCTAACCTAATTTGGTCAAATTCAAACTTGGGTGAACCAACATTTGGAACCCAATTGAAGCTTGTACCAAATTGATTAAATCCTATCTAATAAGATCCAAAATTAAGAAAGAGAAAATGGGTTTAACCATGTGCTAGCATGGTTCCTTAAACCCAAAACTAGGACTCAATAGCTCCTAACCCAATTAGACTACACTTAGCCTAATTATGTAATTCAAGATCAAAACCCTTGTTTGTGTGACCCTATAGGTCTAATTCTATCTAGTACTGAGATATGTTGTGATCTCTATCATCAAAATCATCAAAACTCTTTTTAATGGATTGAAACTCTTTTCAATTCAGTCAATTAGAATTATTGATCATCGAAATAATTCTAATTAGTCCCACAATCCACTAGTGATACCTAGCAGTATGTAGTAGCAACCAGCAGAACTAAAGAATGAATCTCTAAGTGCAGTTACTATATGATTCGATTCTTCTATCATAAATTTCGATAAAATTGAGGTCAAAGTAAACTCGTTAAACCTTATATCTGTCATATGATAGAATTAATCGATTTAAGTCTGATGTGAGATCCAATAGAAACTCTTTTCCATCTTTCACACTGCCATGGCCATGGGTTTTTGAACACAATCTCATGATCTACATAGGACTGCTCCTCTTCTACCAATATCGATAGATCCTATCTTGATGCAATCCAATTTCTACAATGAACATACTATAACCAACATATACCTCAAGGCTCAGTATGGCTAGGAGATCAAGTTATGGTATAGTCTAACTACAGCATCCTCAAGGTGAACTGTCAATACATCTCAGGTCAGAGAACTAAATACACAATCGTAGCTATAAATATGTCACTGACGAGAAGGTAGATATCTTTTTGACTGTTCATAAATAGTCACCCTCAGTACTTTTGTTCTTAACAAGCATCTGTACATTCACTCCGGTGTCTTCACACCATAGATTCAAAACTCATCTATCCAAAAGAAGCGATCATACATCAATCTTTTGGATCGATCACCATCTCTGTGATGTTCCTACGATTGAGAGTAATTATGAGTTAACTAAGATTAGCACATGTCTTAAATTCTCAACTCTTAAGAATATATATTATTTTATCCATTAATCTAATGGATGATTCATAGATACCTTTAAACACAATATGAGTGGAAATAACTTAATTTTATTAATATCAAAGTCAAATTATAAATTATATCCTAAAAGTATTTTATAAGTGTTAGCCAATCTGGCTTCTAGGGTATACATCTAACAACACCTCCATATGAGATCTCACGGTGAATTAAAAGAGGTGTGGCCTGGACAAAAGAAGAAAAGAGGATGGCATGCGGTGGTTTTGTGAAGGCACACAAAAGAATGAATAAGGAGGGGTGCTCCATGTGATGGAGGCATCACCTTTCCGACCTCTTCCTACAACTATGAGATGGATGTGATTCCTCTCCCTTCCTCTCTTCTTACATCCATGAGATGGATGGCTTCTTCTCTCTTTCTTGGTCCAAGAGTTGGACATCTCATCTCTCTCCTTCTCCTCCATATTCAGTCCAAGAGTTGGATGAAAAAAAAAAGAGATTTGATCTCTTATTCTTTTATTTAGATCTTCTTCTTTCTCTTGAGAAGAGAAAGAAAAAAAATCAGATTAGATCTAATTTCTTGATCTTCCTATAGATCTCTTTGATTCTCTTGAGAAGAGAATCAAAAGAGATAAAAGACTCGACAATCCAAAAAGTGATCTTTACAAGAGAGCTAGCACATCAGTGAGATTAGGATCTCCTGATCAGATCAATCTCATCTGGATACTTGTAGTGGCCGGACACTTATGTGGCTTCATACGGATCTTGAAGACATCCACGGATCATCGGATTGTGACTTCAATGGATATTGAAGATATCCACAGATCATCGGATCGTAATAAAGATCTATCCATGTAAAAATAAAAATTAGATTTTTATCTCTGCACAGATCTTAATCTTGTACATATGATGATACCTGATTTTATGTTAAGATATAATCTTTATGTATGCTTAATTAGATTAGATCTAATTAGTGATTTATTTTAATATTATTTTGACATAAGGTTGTCCTGACATAATATTGATACGTTATGTTGCATGGTTGTTCTAGATTGATATTGAAATAGTTTAAAAAATTTTTTGTTGCATGCTTAAATTTTAAATTTTGTATGCATAACGGTTGCTATGTGGTGGCGTTTCTTAACATTAGCTTCCCCACCTATATTAAAAGGGTAAAGAATGTAGAAACAAGAGATAAAGCAAAGGTTACAGAGTAGGTGAGCAAGTTTCAACACAACAAAGCTCTAGACTATAAGCCAAAACAAAGTTGTAAGCCCAAGAAGAATGGACCAAAGAACTTAAAAGTTATCTGATCGAAAGTGATACCAGAAGGTTCCGCATCAGTTGATGATTTTCTTTAGATTTCTCAAAGCCAAGTTGTTCCCAAATAGTAAAGGAAAGCAAAGCTTTTTGGAGAGTGGCGATGATGGAAGAATGCCTGTGTAGAAAACTCTTGAATTTCTTTCAAGCCATGAGTGCTAGAACACTGCCATCGCCAATTGATCCCAACCATTTCTAAAGCTATGATGAACCCTTCTTTTCCTCCAATCACCCCATAAATCCATAATATCTTTAGGGCACCCACTAATGTGGAGTTGAGTTTTGATGGCAAACCACAAGCTCTTGGCAAAAGGGCATTAGATGAGCAAATAGGAGATAGTCTCTTGCCTGGCTCCATAGAGGAGGCATCTGATTCCTCTTCCCCAACCTTTCTTCTACTGCACATCACCTGTATGAAGCTTATTTTTAAGAGCCAATCTTTCTCAAACTCAAAATCAAGCAAACAAAAGAGTGGATCTTCATGGACTAAAGCAAATACACAAAAAATTTTTAAAAAATTGGTATAGAGAATGTCAAAAGAATTGGCACCCCTATGAGCTCAAATTGCAAGGTTGATCAAGATTCAAAGGATAAACCTATTGATCCTAAGTTATATAGAAGTATGATTGGATTACTTTATTTAATTACTAGTAGACCAGACATTGTTTTTAGTATTTGCATATATACTAGCTATCAATCAAATCTTAAAGAATCATATGTAATATCTGCGAAGAGAATTTTTAGATATTTAATTGACACTTAAAATGTGGGTTTATAGTATTCAAAGCAATCTTTTTTAAACTTAATTGGATTTTCATATACGGATTTTTCTAGATGTAAGTTAGATAGAAAAGGTACAGGTGGTATATATTATTTCTAGATGTTAATTTGATCTCATAATTTGCAAGAATAAAATTTAGTGGCTTTGTCTATAGTTGAGGTTGAATACATTATGACTAGAAATTATTGTGCTCAACTCTTATAGATCAAACAACAACTAGAAGATTATGGTATGACTTATAGTAAACTTTCATTAAGATATGATAATACTAGTGCCATAAATCTAACATAGAATCCAATTCAGCATTTAAGATTTAAACATATAGAAATTAGACATTACTTTATTAGAAATCATGTACAAAATAATGATGTTATCCTTGAATTTGTTGTTTCTACTGATAATCAAATTGCTGATATTTTATAAAATCTTTAAGTGAAGATAAGTTTTGTACAATTAGAAAAGAACTAAGAATTTATGATACATGTAGTTAAATGATCTTAATTGTTCATTTGAAATAATACCACTTTGATTGAATCTTATGAATGATTTAATTGATTTAATTCACTCATGATATGCATCAAATTAGTTTTGAGATAAATTGTGGATTGATATGATTGATTGCATCATTGCATGAAAATCCATGGATCCTAAAATATCCTGAAACATCTTCTTTGCCAGACTGAGTCAACTTATCCTTAGTTTGAGTCGACTATCATAAGAGTTGACCACTAGCAATCTGAGTTGACTTAGAGATCGAGATCCAGATTTTTTAACTAATGCCCTAGTCTCTGATTTTCAGAGTTTCACTTTTTTCGTTCTATTCCAAAAACTATCGACCTCACAAAACCACCTATTTATTATCCTTTCTATTATGTTGGTGGTGGGATTGTTTGTAAATGGCTCCAGTCAAAAGGATTGCAGTGCAAAAGTCAAGCAGAAAGGATTCTGAAAGGATTATATCAAGACCAAGTATTTATGAGCCCATGCCAAAATCTACTTCTTCTCCAAAGGTAAACTTCTCAAATCGACCTATTGCTTTGGAAAGAAGAGTAGACTGCAACTTTCTAGAAAAAGAGAAGTTCTCCATTTATGGTAAACTTAGAAATCTTGGATGGGACTTATTCAGTTCATTAAATGAAGTGGTTTATCCTAGATTAGTGCTAGAGTTTTATGAAAATGCTTCTCTAGATTATGATACACTAATCTCCAAAGTTAAAGGCAAAAACCTAAGGATCTCTATTGGTTTTCTCCATCATTTGCTCTACTTGCCTATTGTTGATGAGTCCTCTCATCCTCTTTTCATAAGAAGAGATGCAATAGTTCATATATTAGGAAGAATGGATGTTGAAGAGTAAAGAGTTTATCTGTCAAGCAATAGTCCTTGGAAATGTGCCTTCTACATTGTTTCATATGCAGAATCATTATGTTGAGAGATGGAAAATTTGACTATATGATTGAGAAAGATCTATAGATCATGTGCAGCATTGTTTGTGAATATCCCTTGGATCTTGTCAGATTCATTATTCATTAAATGCAAGAATCTATTGTCAAGGATAAAGGAGTTTTACCATTTGGCATAGTTCTTACCCTAGTATTCAACACTACTAGAATTAATCTAGAGTTTGAACCAAGAAAAATGCTATACCCCTTCGGACACATGCAACTTACATTCTATAAGGTGAATGGGCTTTGAGAAAGTGAAGGGAAATAGATAAGGAAACCTTTTTCAGGCAAAAGAAAGGCTAAAGTTTTGAAAGAGAAAATGAGGATGAATCTTCTGAATATTTGTTCCTAAGGTATAACCACTGGATTCACCAAGCAAACACACTGAAGCACCTCAGCAATTCAAGAATTTTGAAAGTGATATCTCTGCTTTATATAAATTGATGACAGATATTGATCATAAAATAGCAAATATTGTTCTATCTATTGGAAATCGGGCTCAAAGGATCTCAGCCATTGAAGATGAGATCAAAGCTATCTAGAAATTCTAGGAGAAAACAACACCTATCAACCCTCATACTCATCCCCATCCATTTCATACCGCTAGAAACCCTACTAGTTTGGGACCTTTTCCTCATCCTTTTAATAGTTCCTCGATCTGACTCCTCTCATCATAGCCTTGGATTTTATTAGTCTGTTTTTATGCGTCATGTTTTTGGCTTGTTTTTTAATCTGCCTCTTTTTGTAAAGGATAGGCATACTTTTGAATGTTAAAACTTCATGCTCATCAATAGAAAATTTGGTTTATGCTCTAATGATGTTACCTTATTATGGATATATTATGTAGTTTGTTTGAATGAAATTCATAACTGAACAATATATTGGGATATGCTTACATGATTGAACATCAATTATAATTGAGTAATTTAATGATTGATATTTAGTGCTGGTCCCTAACTTTGTGATGATGACAAAAGGGAGAGAGATAGACATGGAATTAAAGATTGTTAAGATCACTGAAACAAACAAAACTATTGAATAGTTTTAAGCTAAAGATATGTTGAATTGAATAACAAAGGGGAGAAATATTGAGATTGGATTATCTTCTGAACTATTCAAAGTTAAAAAGTCAGAATATGCTTGTATTGAAAACTTATATAAGAAAGGGGAGTCGTACTTATTGAATTTTGAAATTTTTTTCAATGCTTGAAAGGTGGTACTAAAAGATTTATCATCACCAAAAAGAGAGAGATTGTAACCATAGAATTGATTTTAATAATGTCAAAAGAGTTTGAGTACAAGATTATGTATATAAATATTGTGTTTGAGAATAGTTGTAGGTCCTCTTAAATGCTAAATAATTCTGGTCACCTGCCTTGGCATATCTTCAAGAAAATTCAAAAGGCCAGGTCCTTAAGAATAATTCATGGGCAAGAAAAAATTCATGTTAAGAATATTTTAAGCTCCTACTCTTAAGACAAGTCAATTTCTCTCTTTTAATATCTCTATTTTTGGAAGCAAAAGAATTGTAAGATTTAAAGAATTTAATCCAGTCAAGATGCACCTCTCAATATGCTCAAAATATATTTGAGAAGGTAAGTCTAGCCTAAAAATATTTTGATTCCAAAATATTATTGAAACTGTTGGAGTTTTATAATTTCATACATGCATGATTTTACAAAATAAGTATGCAGGAGAATTTAAAATTTTTTAGATTAAATCTAATTTAATCTAAGCATTCATAAGATCATATCTTCAAACCATAACCAGAATCATCATATGTGAGATAAGATTCAGATATAAAAATTAAATAAAAAAAATAAGTAAAAAATATACCTGGACATGGATCAATCTTCAACTCGAACGGATGATCATGGATGTCCTGTGAATGTCTCTTTTAGCCGCACAAGCGTTCGGCCTCTATGGATATCCACACGAGATTCTGATCTGATCAGAAACTTTTTGATCTTACCGGGTGCTAGCTCCCTTGCAGAGATCGCATCTTGATGGTTGTAAATCTTCTTTTCTCCTAAGACCTCTTGGAGAACAGGAAGATGTAGGAGGATCTTGATCTTTACACTAGAGATTATGAGAAGAACCCTTTCTTCTCTTTTCTTTTAAAATCCATGCACCAAATCTCTACAATAGAGATGTAAGAATTTTATCTAATTTTGAACAAAAGAAAGAGGAGACATCCATATCTAAACATGGATAAGAGGAAGAGAAGAACATGTCCTAACAACCAACCCTTGGTTGTTGCAAGAAAGAAGGGATGAAATCACAACTAACCTCACGCCTCTCCCATGCATGCCACGCCCTCTCTTTCCATGATTTTCATGCACAAAAGGGCTGGTTTGTGGCATCAAATCTGAACTTTATCTCACACCAAACCGTCCAAAGTGCTGGGTTTAAATAGATGAAGATAGAAGACAAGTTGTGATAGGAATCAAGAGTTCAAAATGAGTAGGACTCTACATTATTTTGTGCCCCCCACAACTATCCTATTTGACCCAGATTTTACATGCAAAAAAGGGATGGAAAACTTTCTTCTTACACATTAAAAAGAGAGGAAAAGAGGCATCCCAATCTGGTGGACATGCGATCCATATGGCGCATGGATTCAAGGTGGCGTGGGGCTTGTTTAAGAAGAGTTTAATCCAATTAGAACTCTTCCTTTAAATGGCTATTTTAAGTCAAATAAAATCTCAACTAATCCTAATCATATTAGGACCAGATTAGACTCAAAAGAATAGAAAACTAAATCTGATTTGGAGCTCAATTTCTTTAGATTAGATGTCTCTTAATTGGAGGAGGAATCCTAGTCCTATTGGATTCTTTCTTGATGCTGAATTTTAATCCTAATCCCATTAGGATTTAGTGCAGTATGAAAATGAAGATTTTTAGTCCAATTAGGAATACATACATCTTAGTCTAATTAGGAATGGAGTCAAATCCAAATCCTAATTCAACTGAGACTAATCATCCGATCCTTTGGGTTATCCTATAACCCTATAGGTTGATCAAATCAACTCCAAATGAGTCAAATCAAATCCAATCAAATTGAATTTGATACAAGCCCATTGCTCAATCAAATTGAGCTAATTAGTAATCCTATTGCTAATTAATCCTCCTATAACTCACTAACTCTTTAATAAGTTATATAATGCAGTATTTGCATGAGATCAATTATCAATCAAATTGATAATCAAATCCTGTTACGATTCATAATCGTAATTCAACCATCTGATCAGTCAAATGTCTCTTTTGTGTGTGACCCCATAGGTTCTATTCTGTCTGGTAGTGAGATATATTGTGATCTCTATCACAATATTATTGAAATTCTTTTCAATGGATTGGAATAATTTCAATTCAGTCCACTAAGGATCATTGATCATCAAGATGATCCTTATGAGTCTCACAATCTACTAGTGACACCTAGCAGTATATAGTGGCAATCCAGCAGAATAAAGATGATGAACCTCTAGGTGCAGTTAATGCATGATACAGTCCCTCTATTATAAGTTCCGATCAGATGGTAGGTCATGAATGAATCGTCAAACCTCAACATCGATCATATGATAGATTCAATCAGCTTAAGTCCATATGTGATTTTATGAAAACTCTTTTCATCAATCATAATGTTATGGCCATAGACTTAATTACTCAGCCTCTTAAATCCCATAGGACTACTCCCTTCTACTAGGATCGATAGATCCTTTCTTGATGTACACCCCACTCCTATAGTAGACCAACTGTCGCTAACATCTACTACAAGAGCTCTTTGAGACCCATGTTGATGTGTCAGTCAAACTTCAGCAGCCTCACTACGAGCAGTAGTGTCATCTTACATCAAAGGATCAGTCATACAACTACAGCATCGAGAAAGTCACTAACGAGTGAGCAGACATCCATGTGACTTCTCGTGTTGATCATGCTCAGTGCTAGTTGTTCTCTAAAAATCACCTGCACTCTCGCTTCAATATCTCTTCACTGCAAACTCGAGACCCATCTGTCCGAAGGAAGCGATCCGTACACTGATCTGTCCGGATCAATCACCATCCCATGATGATCTT
>KE505993.1:90164-117683 GCA_000441515.1 Elaeis oleifera | reverse complement strand
ATGATAGATTCAATCAGCTTAAGTCCATATGTGATTTTATAAAATCTCTTTTCACCAATCATAATGCTATAGCCATAGACTTAAGGACTCGGCCTCTTAAATCCTATAGGACTACTCCCTTCTGCTAGGATCGATAGATCCTATCTTGATGCACATCTCACTCCTACAGTGGACCAACTATCGTCAATATCCACTATAAGGGCTCTTTGAGACCCATATTGATGTGTCAGTCAAACTCCAGCAGCCTCACTACGAGCAGTAGTGTCATCTCAGGTCAAAAGATCAGTCATACAACTGCAGCATCGAAAAAGTCACTAACAAGTGAGCAGACATCCATGTGACTTCTCATGTTGGTCACGCTCAGTGCTAATTATTCTCTAACAACTACCTGCACTCTCGCTCCAGTGTCTCTATACTGCAGACTCGAGATCCATCTATCCGAAGGAAGCAATCCATGCACTGGTCTGTCCGAATCAATCACTATCCCAATGATGATCTTATGACTAGGAGCAATTTAGGAATCAACCATCAATGACACATGCCTCAAATTCTCAACTCTTTGAGAATATGTATCATCATCTTGTTAATCCCTTGGATGATTTATGGACACATGAACATAAATGGTAATATACTTATCCAATAAGTATAAAATCATATTTTAGAGATATGAAATGTGTCAGTCAAGATTGGCTTCTAGGGCATACATCCAACAGAAACTCCTTATGGCATGCTTGGTATGACACTGAGCTGACCCAGTCCCAAGTTAAGTCGATTCGTGTCAAAGCACATGAAAGACAAAAGCTTTAAAAATATAAAATAATTCTCTGAGCAGATCTAGTGATCAACTTAGCTAACTCAGTAAAACCAAAGCTATCTCGATCTCAGAGAAAGATGAACATAGAAAGCTATGAAAATCAACATTCCTTTTAAGCTGACCTAGAAGATCAGTGACCCGACTTAGTTGTCAAGTGAGTTGATCAAGATAGAAACTAAGCCGATCCAGTTTCAGGCTAGCAAAGCAAGATATAATGCTAGATTTTTTGGCATCTGCTATTGGGCCAACTTAGATTTTAGGTTAGCCAACTCAATATTGAGATGAGCCGACTCAATAAATATAGACAAAATAACAGTTAGTTTTCATAAATACAAAATTGGGGCAAATTAATTCCAAATGATAATTTTCTTGATTCAAGTGGCTAGAACATTAAATTAAGAGATTTTTGAGCCAATATATATGAGGAATTGATGGAGGGAACTAAGAAGTCTTGAATATATGAACTTATTGAGCATTCATTTAAGAAAATAGTGAGGAACCTCAAGAGAAAAGGAAGAAAGTTAAGAGTGTCATAAATACCATCCTTCTAACATTAAAGTTAGAGTAAAAAATGAAAGTGTGAGTAAATTTCAATCAGTAATCATTGAGAAGAAGCATTAAAGGCTACCTCAACTTCTCAAAATTTTCAAAAAAAAGTCCAAGCATTGAATTCTCAGCTACCACCTCTTCTTCAACATTAAAAAAAAAATTATTATTCTAAACTTTCTTATTATATTCATCTCTTTATTTGTTACAAGTTTCTTCGATGTAAAAACTTGGATTTGGTCCAAGCCTTGTAAATTGGATGGTGTATTGGTTTTGACAGGTATCTCTAAAAAATCAATCAGAGTTGATTGTTATCACGAAAGAAATAATCAAAGGTTGATTGTGAGCTTGAAAGAAACAATCTGTTGTAAGGTTGTGATTAGTGAAACAGTGAAAAACCAATTAGATTAGATTGTGAATCCAAAAAAATAATCAAACTATAATTTGGAGTGATTATAGTTGAATTTTCAAGTGAGTTTACTTGAGGAGTGGATGTAGGTATCGAGTTTGGTACCAAACCACTATAAAAGCCCATATTTGTGTTTATCTTGCATTACTTGTTTTATCAATTTTGCTATGTATATTTTTATCTGAGCACATCACAAATACTTTTAAAATTATTTTGGGCACACATTGTTGAAGTTAAATTTTTTATTTTAAAAACCTAATTTACCCCTCCCCCTATTGGGTTGCCACCTCTGGAAAATAAATGTTGGCAACTCAAGGAAGAGATTGAAGCACTCCTTCGATGGGAGCAATTGCAGTGATATGTTAAAGAATGGTCAAGCCGAGATGAGCCCACAGGTGAACCACCTCAGTGCAAAGAACCCTTGATTGCTTGTCGTAAGCAATCAAAGATAAAAGTTAACTCTGATTCAACTATTTAGTAGAATAGTGTGAGTCAGGTGTTGAGTCTGTAGGGATCGAAGGCTAAATTGCATTCAACACAAACAATCTTGATATTTCTTTGAAGTAATCATAATAATTAATTAAGACATTTTGTAATCAAATTCAAGCATAATTGATCTACAAATCGTATCTCCCGATCACGATCCATTTCTCTAAAATATAAGTTATTTAAACTTGAATCATAAAAGATCTTAAAAAAAAGATAAAGAAATCTATGAGTAAATTCTTAAGATAGCTTATTTTGCTTGAGCACGGACCATACCTTCTGATCACGATCCATCCCTACGAACACATAAATTATTCAAGGACTAACTACATAAGCTTGAAGCATAGTAACTTGAAAGCAACTCATGAATAGAATTAAAACTTCATTGCAAAAGAGAGTCTTACAAGATTTAATTACATCAAAATAAATACATAAGAATATTCAAATAAACTACAAGATTGAAAATTAAAGACTTTATCTACTCCCCTGAAGACTATGCCTCTAGCCTTGCATGATTTGATTCCACTTGCCATCGCTCCCTTCATCTTTCTTCTCACTGGAACGCTAGAGAAGAGGCTAGAAAAAGTTGGAAGAGGAATTAGAGATTGATTTATTAGATTTTTTTTGGATGATTTCTAGGTTGAGAAATTAAGACTTATTTATAGGTGCTAGGCGGCATGAATTTAATTGAGTAGGCAATGTTGGATTAATAGAAGCAAAGATGGATGGCTAGGATTTCTTAAGTGGCTATAAGAAGTCTCCTTGAATAATGGATGGTTGGGATTTATTGTGGAGATCAAGGACCTCTAGATTTGGGCATTGGATATGAAAGGAAGAGGGTGCTAAGAAGAGATGGCGTGAAAGATGAGAAGGGTTTGTGCATGAAAATAGAGAGGAGACCATGGGAATTAGTTGGGGCATTGGATCTTCATGATGTGGTGTCAAAAATAAAAGGGAAAGAGTTTGAGGCATGTGGGATTAGTTAGGCATGAGCTAGTTGGGATTTGGTGTGAAGAAAAAATAAAGAAGAGAGGGCGTTGAAATTTTAGTGTGAAGGAAGATGGGGTGGTGTGCTTGAGGAAAGGGGCATGCTTCATGAGTTGGTGCCTCCTTTAATGACCTTTGGATTAAGATATCTTGCTTCCTATCCCTTAGATCTTAGTATCTCTAGGATTTTCATGAGTTGGCATCATAAATCTTGACTGTTGAGTATAGTATTGCTTCTTAACTGTTAGATTACTTCCTTATTTGATCAGTCCTTCAAATTGGTTACTCTTAGCCTCTTGGTTCTTCAATTTTGCTTTGGATTTGAACCAATATGAGTCTTGGTTAGTTCAATCTCTCAATTTTCTGTAAAAGAAGACAAGAAGTATCAAATTCTATATAATATGGATCAATTAATAAGCAATTTGATACTTCTATGTCCTAATTAATATACTTATCACACCCTCCAATTTGAACTTTACTCATCCTCGAGTAAAGAAAATATATATTCACATGTGTAGGATGAGTTGAGGGTTTATAAAAATAAATGGAGATGCTACCCACTACTATCAATGTCATGTGCATGCTTGCTTTGGCTTAAAGGAAGTTATTTCAGACATTTTATGTAAGCAAAGGATATCCCATCAGAGAATTAGTAAAATATGTCATTAGGATATTAATATCATCTAGTAAAGTGGTTAAGTAAAGGATCCATCATTTTTCAGAGATATCTCTTTTACCAACTTTCTATTTTTATCTCTAAATTATCTAACTTCGAGATGTACCGAGGTATTGCCTTCATGCAAGTCATTTATTTTATTTTATTTTATTTATTATTTTTTCATTCTTTTTTCATACAGTCAATGCAATGTCTTAATCTCTTAAGCTATTTGTCTGACCCTTATAGCAAGGTTTCAATCAATGATTTCTAAATCAGTTGGTTTTAGGACAATAAGTGTAGAATATCTCTCAGACTTACTGGCTTGAATCAAATAGATTTTAGGTTAAGACTAGCTATATAGAGGCTTTTTCATATTTTTCACTATTTGATGCGAACACTCAATGCTTGCTTTGGCAAAGAGGCCCGATTACTAGGTGAAAAATACTTAGAATCTTTTTTTTATTCTTTTTTTTTAAATGAGAAAATAGATTTGCATTTGTCAACATATTACACCCATACACATCCAAGAAATGGATTCTTCTTTGATATTAATAGGGAGGGTTAGAGTTATCCAAAAATTGATTTAGTTCTAACTTAATCCTTTATTAGATTCTATTAATATGTGATCTCTGAATATTTCAAAACTATCTAGATAGTACATCAATTACTTGTCAAATATATGATTAACCTCAAGTCTGAAGCATGACAAGTATAAGAACACGAAGGAAGAAAATAGCTTCTAACAATTTTATTATAATTTTTTTTTGAAAGCAAACATAATATGGTATATGGAATGAAGGCACCTGAAGATGAAGTTTCTTTATTTAACTTTCTCTCCTAACTTAGCCGACATTGTCTCCAATGGAGTAAAATCTTACAAAAGATAATGAGTAAGACTCAATTAACCTAAACAAAATGCAAAGATATGAATCAAAAAGTAGGAGCTGGGTTGCCTCCCAAAAATACTAAGTTTATAGTCTTCAGATGGACTAAACTTTGATAATCGATGGCTCAACAGGGGACTCCCATCTTGGTTGAGCCCTTAAGTTAGTAGTTGTGGATACTTCAAAGATATTTTTAGATTCTTGATCTAACCAGAGATTAAAGTTAAAATTTTTATCACTGAGATCAATGGGTTCATAAATATTATCTTGGCTCAGGTTCACATCCATGGGTTGGTCCATTTCATTGCATAGATTGAAAATATTGGGATCAATAGACATGTTTCCAAAAGAGAGCTTCATGAGTCCATTACGATAATTGATTATGGTATTGGTGGTATCTAAAAATGGTCTACCTAGGATGATCGGGATGTGACTTTTGGGATTAGACACGTTCAATCTCTAAGATCACAAAATCTACAGGATAAATGAAATTACCAACCTTAATCAACATATCTTCTACCACTCCTTTGGGGACCTTAACAGATCAATCTGCTAATTACAAAGTTATCCCAGTCAGCTTTAATTCTCCTAACCCTAACTGCTTATATACTGAATATGGCAATATGTTCACATTAACCCCTAAGTCCAACAAAGCTTGGTCAATGGTGGTTTCTCCGACGACACATGAAATTATAGGAGATTCTAGATCTTTGCATTTGATTGACATATAAATCAAAAGATATGAGCTCACACTAGCTGCCAAGAAGGCTTTCTTGGGCACATTAGTGGTCTTCTTCTTTGTGCATCGATTTTTAAAAATTTGGTATAGATCGAGACTTGTTGGATCATATCTAGTAGAGGGATGTTCACTTTGACTTATTTAAAAATCTCTAAGATTTGATCTAAATGTTTCAACTATCGGTTAGACTTGAGTCTATTTAGAAAAAAAGCTACAAGATTGGTGGGCCTTATGAGGGGGTTAGATTACTCATCAGGTTCTTTAGACTAGTTCTGCTCGATGAGTGGCTTAGTTGGTTGGTCTTCTTGGTTCTCAGATGTATCCACATGATTGCTTACTTGTCTCCCAGATCTCAAAGTGTGAATTGCATTTATATGGTTAAATCAACCTTCAAGTTAGGATCCTTGCCCATTCTATGCTCTCGGGTTAGGCTCAGATTGGCTTGGTAATTTATCCTTCTCTCTCTCACCGATAGCAGTGGCTAACTGACCTAATTGCATTTCTAAATGGGCTATTGCTTGTGTGTTTGCTGTTAGTAACTGGCCTGTGGTTTGCATGAAACTATTGAGGGTAGTTGTGGTGTCTGAAGCTGACTTTACTAAGACCTTTAACCCTTTTCCAGTGTGCTAAAACTTTTCTCATTATTAAAGCTCGGTGGGTTATTTGCTACTTGATTGGGTCTCTAGTGGGACTGATGGAAGGTAGATCCACTTGAGTTTGACCCTTGTGACCAAAAAATTGGGGTGGTTCCTCCATCTTAGATTGTATATTGGTGTATATGGGTCATTTGTAGGTTTGTGATAAGCAGCGTTGACTTATGCATAACCATTCTCAGTTTGATTCATCAGGTAGGATATTCTTCTAACACATGACCTGGTTCACCGCATCCATTACACATGGGTGCAGATGCTTGACTCACTTGGGCATGTCCTTGCAGTTCTAATGCCTTTATCTTATGGATCAAGATTGCGATATTTGCTTTTGCAGCTAAAGATGTTTGCACTTGACCTATTCCACCTCTTAGTGGTGTGGATCTATCAGATTCCCTAGTTGTCTCTCATTATAGATTTTTCTCAGCTAAATCTTCTAAGAACTATCAAACCTCATTTGGCTCTTTGCACATGAATTGGCCCTGGCACATAGATTCTAATATAGTCCTAGAGTTTGAGTCTAGCCCCTCGTAAATAATCTGGCATAACCTCTAGATTTCTATTTCATGGTGTAGGCATTGACTCAACAGGTTCTCAAAATGATCAAAGCACTTCTAGAAAGACTCACCAGGTAATTGGTAAAATTGAATAATTTCATTCCTAAATTTGGTAGTCTTATGGTGTAGAAAAAATTTCTTCAGGAACACTTTGACAAAACTATCCCATGTCGTGATTGATTGGTTGGGTAAACTACACAACCATTTTTTGGCATTATCTTTCAGGACAAAGTTTATGAGTCTCACTTTAACAGCATCTTCAGTGAGCTATTGGAGTTTCATAGTGGCACATTCTTCAAATTCCCTCATAAAGATGTATGCATCCTCAATTTCTATGAATTTGGGAAGCATATTGATTACTTGGGGTTTTATTTCGAGGTTGGCAGTAGGCTAGGGCAACCTAATACATGATGGTTGGATAGAGCCAATTAGATAACATAGGTCCTTAAGGACTTGTGGTTGATCGATTTCACTCGTGGTGACTCTAGAGATTGCTAAACTTGGTATAGGATTCAAATCAATTCTGACCAATCATCTAAATGTCCTTATCCAAGAAGAAAGTTGGGGGTTTTTAGTTATTTTTATAATATTTAATTTGTTAGTAGGAAAGAAAAGAAGGAGAATTCTACAAATGAGAATCTAGAGAATCCTAAATCTAAGAGATAGATGAAAAAATATTTTTTATTTTTTAATTATTTTTTAATTACGAACAAGTTTTACATGAAAGCAAATTCTAACTAGGGTAACCTAGACCTAGACAGCTCCTAACTAATCAAAGGTCACTTTCAAGAACTCTAAGTTTAAAATCGACCAACCAAATTAGTTAGATAAGTGTAAGATTAGTGGGAGAATCTCTATACTTTTGTAATGGACCTAATTAAGTAACCACCTTTCTTCGGGATGGGTATCCCTGAACCACTTAATTTTTTAGTCACCAATAGGTCAATCAAAATCAATCCTAATCCAACCTTCTGGTTTTCTTATCCTATTGAGTTCGAGTTCCTTAGGTCTAATGTCTGACTGATTTTATTAAGGTTAGGGTTATGCAAGATGAAAGAAATTTGTTTGTGAGCCAAAAAAGGGTGATGAAATCTTCATCTTATCTTGTGTTAGGATTTATGTCCTTAAGATTGATTATGAGAATGCAATGCAATAAACAAGATGTTCAAATAAAAGTATTTTTTTTTAATTTTGTTTCTAATGTCACTATATGTATTATGAGATTTTTTTTAGTTATGTTGAAACAACCGTGCTAGTGATTCTCAACAATAGCACCAAAATTTGATTGCTTGTCGCGAGCAACCAAATATAAAAATTAACTCTGATTCAATTATTTAGTAGAATAGTGTGAGTCAGGTGTCGAGTTCATAGGGATCGAAGGCTAAGTTGCATTCAACACAAAAAAAGTTTAAAAATAAAGGGTCTAGGGTTTGTTTTGATAAGAATAATTTAAGAAAGTTCTTATGAAATAAATATGGAAGTAATTAACTAAAAATAAATTAAGAAAAGTTGCATGAGAATAAAAGTCTCAGGGGTTCGATTCCATCTTTACCTACAATCATGGTGTATTCTTTTGAAGCAATCACAATAATTAATTGAGATATTTTATGATCAGATTCGAGCATAACTTATCTCATTCGAATACAAATCGTATCTTCTGATCATGATCCGTCTTCCTAAAGTATAAGTTATTCAAATTTGAATCATAAAAAATCTTAAAAAGAAGATAAAGAAATATATGAATAAATCTTTAAGATAGTTTATTTCACTTGAGCGTGGACCGTATCTCTTAATCACGATCTATCCCTATGAATGCATAAACTATTCAAGGACTAACTACATAAGCTTGAAGCATAATAACTTGAAAGCAAATCATGAATAGAATCAAAACTTCATTGCAAAAAAGGGTCTTACAAGATTTAATTGCATCAAAATAAATACATAAGAATATTCAAAATAAACTACAAGATTGAAAATTAAAGACTTTATCTACTCCTCCGAAGACTATGCCTCTAGCCACGCATGATGTTGATTCTGGTCATCATCGCTCCCTTCATCTTCCTTCTCACTGGAATGCTAGAGAAGAGGCTAGAAAATGATGGAAGAGGAATTGAAGATTGATTTATTGGATTTTTTTGGATGATTTCTAGGTTGAGATATTAGGATTTATTTATAGATGCTAGGAGGTATGAAATTTAATTGAGTAGGCAATGTGGGATTAATAGAAGCAAAGATGGGTGGCTAGGGTTTCTTAAGTGGCTATATGAAGGCTTCTTGAATAGTGGATGGTTGGGATTTATTGTGGAGATCAAGAGGCTCTAGATTTGGGCATTGGATATGAAAGGAAGAGGGCGCTAAGAAGAGATGGCATGAAAGATGAGAAGGGTTTGTGCATAAAAATAGAGAGGAAACTGTGGGAATTAGTTGGGGCATTGGATCTTTATGATGTGGCATCAAAATAAAAGGGAGAAGAGTTTGAGGCATGTGGGATTAGTTGATGTGTGAGCTAGTTAGGATATGGCATGAAGAAAAATAAAGAAGAGAGGGCGTTGGAATTTTAGCATGAAGGAAGATGGGTGGCGTGCATGAGGAAAGGGGCGTGCTTCATGAGTTGGCACCTCCTTTGATGACCCTTGGATCAATATATCTTGCTTTCTATCCTTTGGATCTTGGTATCTCTAGGATTTTCATGAGTTGGCATCATAAATCTTGATCGTTGAGTGGAGCATTACTTCTTAGCTGTTAGATTGCTTCTTAGCCGTTATATTACTTATTTGATCAGTCCTTCAAATTGATTGCTCTTAGCCTCTTGGTTCTCCAATTTTGCTTTGGATTTGAACCAATTTGGGTCTTGGTTAGCTCGATCTCTTAATTTTTTATGAAAGAGAATAAGAAGTATCAAATTCTATATAATATGGATAATTAATAAGCGATTTGATGCTTCTATATCCTAATTAATGTACTTATCACCCCTTGAGGAATAGGCCGGTGGTAGGAGTAATCCATGCCATCTTGGGGGGGGTAGCTCGACAACACTTCCTTCAGATCAGGTCGAACTAAAAAAAGGAGCAGAATAAGAGGAGGATTGAAGATGAGATCACTTTCTCTGAGGGCGATCTAGGATAGATAAAATATCCGCATAACGATCTTGTCGTTGTTACTTTAAATATTTAAATTATGATGTACATCATATTCTGATTGATAATAGAAGCTTTATAGATGTCTTATTTATGATGCTTTTATGCAAATGGGCTTGGCTCCTAACCAGCTAAGAAAGTTGAATTCTCCTCTGATCAGGTTTTGTGGTAGCATTGTGTTAGTGGATGGGGTCATCTCTCCTCCTGTGATGGTGGGATGAGATCCAAGGCAATCAACTATCAAATTTGACTTTTTGGTCATAAAATTCCTATCCACCTACAATGCCATATTAGGTTGGCCCAGCTTATTCCCTTCAAACTATGGTGTCAACTTACCATCTAATGTTGAAATTTTCCACTCCAAATGGAATTGGTGAGCTTCGAGGAAACAAACAACTAGCCAAGGAATGCTACATGTCAACTTTGCAGGGATAGGTGCTTATGGAGCCCCGACCTATAGAGAAACTCGATGTTTGGCATGAGCTAATAGAATAAAGAAGTCGGCTGGTGGAGGACCTTGTCTCAATTATTTTGGATGAGTCTGAACCAGTCAGAACCATCCAAATAGGTTCTAGTCTACACGATGAGGACCGCCAACATGTTGTCCATTCCTTTGATCTAATGTAGATATTTTCATCTGGTCGGCTTCGGATATGCCAGGTATAGACCCGAGAGTTATTATCCACTATCTCAACATGGATCTAAAGCATCACCCAGTTAGGCAAAAGAAAAGAGCTTCACACCAGAGCAACAGAAGGCCATAGAAGAAGAGATTGACAAGCTCTTGAAGACTGGCTTCATTCAAAAGGTTTATTACCTTGGATGGCTGACCAGTGTGGTGTTGATCAAGAAGCCAAATAGGAAATGGCACGCATGCATTGACCACACTAATCCCAACAAAGCGTGTCTCAAGGATAGTAATCCGCTGCCTCAGATCAATCAATTGGTAGACATTACCTTGTATCACCAACTCCTCTCCTTCGTGGATGCCTTCTCTGACTACAACCAATCTGCATGGCTGCTACGGATGAGGAGTGGATGGCTTTTATTACTGATCAAAGTCTCTTTTATTATAGGATCATGCCTTTCGACTTGAAGAACGAAGGTGCAATTTACTAGAGGCTCATCAATAAGGTCTTCAAAAAGTTGATCAGGAGGAATATGGAAGTATATATAGATGACATGCTTGTCAAAAGTAGAACTGCAGAGCATCATATCGCCGACTTTGAGAAGACCTTTGCAACATTATGATGCCTTCTGATGAGGCTCAACTCCAACAAGTGCACTTTTGGGATCACCTTCAGTAAGTTTCTTGGTTTACGGTGTCACAGTATGAAATCAAAGCCAACCTCGAGAAGATCTGAGCACTCCAAGAGATGAAGTCACCGAAGATCATCAAAGAGGTACACCACCTCATAGGAAGAATTACGGCCCTTAATAGTTTCCTCTTAAGGTCGATGGAGTAGAGTCTGCCCTTCTTCAGAGCTCTTAAGTGGATGAAAGACTTTCAATAGATGGAGGAATGTCAAGCTGCATTTGATGAGCTAAAAGGTATCTTGGCTTCCCACCTCTCTTAAGCAACCAGAGCCTGAAGAGGTCCTATACTTGTGCCTCTTGATCTCTCCACAAGTGGTCAGCTCGATGCTCGTTCGACAAAAGGGTATGGCATAGAAGCCTATGCATTACGTAAGCCAAGTCCTCCATGATGCAAAAACTAGGTATACAAGGTTGGTGAAGATGGTGTGCACACTCATAACTTTGGAAAAAAGGCTATGTTTAAAACCTTGGGTTGGTTGGTCAGATGGGCTGTCGAGCTTGGGGCTTGAGGAGTTTGACATAAAATACCTCCCTAGACCATCTATTAAAGCCTAAGTATTGGTGGATTTTTTTCTGGAGTGCACTATCCTTGAAGAAAGACCTAATGCAGAACCTGAGGTCAGAGAGTCCGAGGAGTGCTAAGTACACCTTGCACTTCAGATTCAAGATTGATGAACACTTGAATTAGGTCACTAAAGGCATTAAATATAGTCATAATTGATGTCATTTATTAAAAATTTGATGCTTTCTAGTCTATTTTGTAGGTAATTGAGAGTTTGGATTCATATGCTTTAAATTAGACTCAAATCAAATTAGATTTGAGTGAACTAGGCAACTAGGTCCCATTACAATGTAAACACGACTTAAATCTCAAAGACCCAGATTAAAGATCACTCTTTATGAAGATCAAGTGTGAATGCAATTTATTGATCTATGGATCAAATGCAACCTCTCTTGATCTAAGGGCTCTCATTCCCCCTCTTGTAAAAACCCTAGAGAAGAAGCCCTTACACCATCTCATGCACCACTTCTTCACATTACAAACTCTCCCACATTGCTTCTTTATTTCACGCCTCTAACTTCTTCACGCCCTCCATCCCTCTTTTCTTACATGCAAGAATTCCATGCCCTTCTCCTTAGCCCTTTTAAATCCCACAATCCACATATTTCATGCCATCTAATAATTCCAATGCCCACTTATTTCAACACCCCAACTCAAATATCAAAACCCTAGGATGCCTCATATTCCCTCATGCACACTTTCATCTAACACCCACAATTTCTCTCCCTTCTTTTCCTTCTTACCATAGAAACTCTAGCCCTAGCTCTATTTAAAGGACCCCAGGCTTTCTCCTAAAAATCATCTTGAGAGTTGGACAGCACAAGAGAGAGGGTGGGCAGCATAAGGGCTTAGGGTGTTGAGAAGGCCTCTAAGAAAGAGGAGCTTAGGGGAGAGTTCTTGCTTCCTACACTATCTTCTACATCTCCATCATCTTCAAGATTAGATCCAAAGAGAAGGAAGAAGGAGATGCGAGCATGCTCTGAAGAGTACGAAGGAAGAGGAGTCCATCAACCATCTTCTCGATGAAGCTGCACAAATCCACTTCAACCCTTTGTTACATCTTTGCTTACTAGTTCTAGTTTGCTTTCTCTTTATTGTTTGTTCTTCTTTTAAATTTCATGTACTTAAATTCAGATTTTAATTAATGCAGAAATTAGTTTCATTCTCTTTAATTGATGTCTTTATTTTATTGCATATAGATGCTAAGATCTAGTTAGTAGATCTTAGTACCAAACTTTCCTTTATGCATTCTTAATTTTTGCTTTCGATTGCTGCATTTCTTTTACAATTCTTACAATAGGATTTAGATTTTAATTAACATAAGATTTAAATTATTAGATTTTATTTTATTGCAACTAGATGCTAGGATCTAGTTAGTAGATCCTAGTACTAAGTTTTTTTGATTCTACATTTAATTCTTAGTATCTGACTCTGTTCAATCTTTCTTTCTTTCTTTCAAAAATCAAAAAATTTAAACATCAACCCATAACCTTCTCCGTAGATTCGATCCGACTCACTGCTATTTACAAAATTTTTTAGGAGTTAGAATTAAATTGATTGTCACGGTATCCTAACGACAACATCGCATACATCAAAGGTCTCAAACAATAAAGTTGAATATGAGACCTTGGTTATTGGGCTTAGAATAGCAAAGGACATGGGGGTTCGGCACCTGAGAGTCTATAGCAACTCGTAGCTCATCGTCAGCCAAGTGCAAAGTGAGTATGAAGCATGAGAGCCTAGCATAGTGAGGTACCTACAAAAAGTGAAAGATCTCACCTCCAACTTCGCCACCTTGAATGTTCAACAAATGTCGAGGTCTAAGAATATAAGGGCTAACCTCCTATCAAAGCTTGAGACTTTAGGAGCTGTCGACCTTAGAAGAAGCTCATACATGGAGACACTAGAAAGTCCGAGCATCGAGGAGGCTCTAATAATGCAAGCCAACTATGAGCCAAGCTGGATGGATTCGATTGTCTAATTCCTAAAGGATGGAACTCTATCTGCTGATTGGACAGAGGCCAAGAAGTTGAGATACCAAGTACCTCGATACCTGATGTACAAAAAAAGGCTATAGAAGAGATCTTATTCACTCCCACTGCTTCGATGCTTTCATCCATCAGAAGTGAACTAAGTCCTTTGGGAAGTTCATGAAGGTATTTATGATAACCACTTAAGGGACAGAGCCCTCACCTATAAAGTGCTATGCCAAGATTTTTTCTGGTCAACCATGCAACAAGATGTAGTGAACCTGGTGTGAAGATGTGATCAATGTCTAAGAAATGCCAACATCCAACGTCAGCCATCAACCCCACTGGCACCAATCATGATGCCCTGGCCTTTCGCCCAATAAAGGATGGACATTCTTGGACCTTTTCCAATCACAGCAGTACAAAAGAAGTTCTTACTTATCATGATTGACTACTTCATCAAATGGGTAGAAGCAAAGACCCTAGCATACATCACTGAAGCCAAAGTCTGAGACTTTGTATGGAAGTCGATCATCTATTGATGCAGTCTACCGCATGCCATCATCATGAATAACTACATTAGTTTGACAATGCAAAGTTTGCAGAATTTTGCAAGGATTTTAGGATCGCACATCGTATGACCTCAGTAGCACACCCTCAAAGTAATGATGAGGTCAAGGTGACCAATTGAACATTGTTGCAATGACTAAACATGAGATTGGATCGAGCTAAGGGACTGTGGATCAAGGAGCTCTATAGTGTGCTCTGGATCTACTGAACGATGCAACAAGTCCCTACTAGAGAAACACTCTTCAACCTGGCCTTCAGGATCGAAGCTATGATACCACTTGAGGTCAGCCTACCTTTGCTCTGAATGGATAAATTTAGTAGAGAAAGCAACTCGAACGATCTAAGAGCAAACTTGGAACTATTGGAGGAGATGTGGGAGCAAGCACGATATTGGATGACAAGCTACCAATGGAAAGTGATCTGGTATTATAACTCAAGAGTTGGAGAAAAGGTCTTCGGAATAGGAGACCTCATCTTATAAAGAGCCGAAGTATCTCATCTGATAGAATAGGGGAAACTCTTACCAAATTGGGAAGGCCCATATCAAGTCAATGAAGGGTGTGCCTGGGAGTATATCAACTCTACCAACTGGATGAAACTCTGATTCCCAAACCTAAATTTGAAAATTTGTGAATTTATTATCCTTAATATAATTCTTATCGAATGGCAATAAAAATTGTTTCACAGATCACAATACCTTCCCAATGTCCCCAACTATAATGGTCAAATGGCGCTCCTTATACTCATATGAGTCGAGTGGAGGCCCCAACTACAATGGCTAACTGATGTTCCTCATCCTCATATGAGTTGAGCAGAGGCCCGAACTATAACGACCAAATGGTGCTCTTCATTCTTATATGAGTCGAGTGGAGGTCTTGACTA
This sequence comes from Elaeis oleifera, assembly GCA_000441515.1. Lineage (NCBI taxonomy): Eukaryota > Viridiplantae > Streptophyta > Magnoliopsida > Arecales > Arecaceae > Elaeis > Elaeis oleifera. The sequence continues at coordinate 102,515 of KE505993.1, read as the reverse complement.
CAACGACCAAATGGTGCTCCTTGTTCTCATACTAGTCGAGCGAAGGTCCCGACTATAATAGCCAAATGGCACTCCTCATCCTCGTACGAGTCGAGTAGAAATCCCGACTACAATGGCCAACTAGTGCTCTCCATTATCATATGAGTTGAGCAGAGGCCTTGACCATAATAACTAATTGGCACTCTTCGTCCTCATACAAGTCGAGTGGAGGCCTTAACTGCAATGGCCAACTAGCACTCCTCATCCTCATACAAGTCGAAAAGAGGCTCTGATTATAATGGCCAACTAGTGCTTCTCATCTTCGTACGAGTCAAAAGAGGATCCAATTGCAATGGCCAACTAGCACTTCTCAAGCTCATATGAGTCTAGTGGAGGAACTGGCACTCCTCATCCTCATACGAGTCGAGTGAAGGCCTAGGCTACAGTGGCCAATCGACACTCCTCATCTTAATATGAGTTGAGTCGAGGCTCTAAGTATAATGGCTAACTAGCACTCCTTATCCTCGTACGAGATGAGCGGAGGCCTTAACTATAATGGCCAAATGATGCTCCTCATCCTTGTATGTGTTGAGCAAAGGCTCTGACTACAACAGCCAACTAGCGCTCCTTGCCCTTGTACAAATCGAGCAGAGACCCCAACTACAATGACCAACTAGCATTCCTCATCCTTGTATGAGTCGAGTAGAGGCTTTGGCTATAATGGCCGAATGGCACTCTTCATCCTCATATGAGTCGAGCGGAGGCTTCGGCTACAATAGCCAAATGGCACTCCTCATCCTCGTATGAGTCGAGTGGAGACCCTAACTATAATGGCTAACTAGCATTTCTTATCCTTGTATGAGTCAAGTGGAAGTTGAGCACCATGATGAACACTTCTTATCCCTGATTAGCTTTGCTCCATCCTTGAACGAAATAATCAAAAGCCAAAAATGAAGTAGAATGACAATGGCCAGAAATTTAACTTCCATGAAGATTTCATAATCCACAAATGAAAAGTAGTGGAGAAACTTTGAGAAAAGTCAAAATTTGCATTAAAGGAAATATTTACAATGAGCAAGTCGGTCTCTTACCAAATTTCCTTGACAAAATGCTGAAGAACATGAAAATGGGCTGACCTCAAAATCAGCTCAGCCATAGTTGAGTTTGAGTACAAAAATAAAGCAAAACATTGAAGTCCTAGGTAGCAGTGGGAACATTCGACCTTCCAGCTGGGGCTTGGGGCTCCGACTGCATGATTATCACAGGAGGCTAGACGACCACTACATCTTCGACTATTGAGGCTTTGGCATGTTTTGGTCTGACCTCTACCTTAGTCCTTGCCTCTCCATTTGTAATGGCCTCAGCTCTGTCCCCATTGTCTTCATCATTGGAGTCCAACAAATCGAGGTTGATGTTGGAAAGAGGCCTTGGACCTTTGTTCTGCAACCCACGAGACCTTGCAAGTAGGAGCTGGAAGCAAACTCTAGTTTGATCATCCTAAATACCTTCGAGGAATGAAATGCTTTGACCACCACAGCTTTCTCAGACTCCAACTTCTTCTCCCACTAGCTCACTGTAGTACGAAGACCCTCCATTTGACAGGCCTTGATTTATCTCTGAGCCTTGGTGACCTCAGCTTCAGTGATTTTCCTTTAGCCTTCAAGGATTGGACTTCCTTCTCGACTGCCACTTTTAGTGTCAAAGCCTCATCCACCTTCTTGGAGGCCTGAGCAGCTTGGGCCTCAGCCCAAGTAGCTCAGTCCATAGCTTCATTAGAAACCTACCGAGCCTCCTTTAGAATGCCCATAGAATGGTCCACATGATGGATGAGCTGAGGAAAAAGGAGAGTTTAGCAAAAAAAAGTGGGGAAAGGAAGAAACTTAAGACTGACCTAAAGAAGTGAATTGTAAGAATCCTTAATATGGATTCTAAGGCCTTTTGCATTAAGGATGTTGACATCGATCGGTGTGATCATGGCCCGAAGAAGATCACGGGCGATGCTGTTATTCCCGAAGCCTGATCTCTAATCTTGAACCCCTTGCTCGAGATGAGTTGAGGGCCTTAGGAAAATTATGGTGGGAGGGTCGGCTTGCCATGGAGATAGATGCATACCAAAATTCGATGAGTCAATAAGCCTCGGAGTGATGATGATGTAGAGGATGGGGGAATTGACTCCCTCGAAGCGATCGATTTAAGAGGGGGGATGAGTTGAGCCCTGGCAGAAGCCTGCTTCCTTAGGTTGGGGCTTGGGCTGACACTTGAGAGGCCCCAATAGTAGGTTATGCGAGGATGGGCTCAGCTCGACCCCACTTAGGAGAAAGAGCTCCGATCGAGGACTTCTTCCTCTTAATGGTGCAATGTAGGGCTTTGATATCCTCAAGCTTCATATCTGACAAATACAGAAGTTAGTTGAAGAAATCGATGTGAAATATTAAGCAAAATCGATTACTCTGAGGATAGATCAGGTTCAACCAACTTTATACAACATCTTCTCGAAAAGAGTCTAAGAAAAGAAGTGCAGCATGGTTCAAATGAACTTCAAGACCTCCTCCTGGGCATCAGAAAGCACTGGAGCCTTATTAGATGATCACTAAGGTCGACCCCATGACATGTCAAAGTCTCAGGACTGCTCATTCAAAACAAAATAATAATGCTCCTTTCAATTATGGACTGAGGAAGGAGCATCCTGAAAGAGGCATCGGCCCATCCGAGGTGAAGCATACCACCATTCAGTCTCCTTGGGGTATTCCTTAAATGAGAAGCATGTCTAGAAGAGGCGAATGATCGGTTCTATCCCGATGAGGAGGCAATAAGCAACAAAGGCTATTATTAAGCACCATGAGTTCGGCGCCACACAGTAAGGGCCATTTGAAATGTCCTTAGAAATTCTACGATGAAAAAAATGAAGAGGCAATTTGAGGCCAGCCTTCAGGGACTCTTCATAGAGCCCGATCTGACCTCAAGAAGGTAGGAAAATCCAATCCTCGAGATTGGCAAGGTCTAATCTAAATTATGGAGGAATTTGATACTTGAGACTTAGGACCTCTAGATCCTCTTGGGTGAGGATGGAGGCCACTCAAAAGAGCCAAAGTTGGATGCCTCCTCTATCTCAGAACTTTTCAAGGAATGATCGATATCAGACAGGATCCTCATCGATCGAGTCACCATCCGAGGTCCAGGTGATTGGGGATGAGCTCAATACGCTCATCCTCTAAAGAATTTTAGGAAAAGGAGGAAGAAAGGAAAAGTAATCTAAAATAGAGACAACTGAGCAAACCCTAGATCTGGACCTCAAGGTTGGATATTAGAGCTCGACTATGGTCGAGATGGTCTGCAATTATCGATGGTGATGATTGGAGTTTGCCAGAAATCACCTAAGGACCTCACTTCCCTCTCTCAGAATGGTAAAGGTAAAAGGTGAAATCGATCCAAGACAAGTGATGCCTATTTATAGGAGTTCAAACGGCTTCAATCTAATGATGGTTATTTAGCCATCGTTGATGTTCGCCAAGTGGCAGCACCTGATTGGCTACAGTTGGGTTTACATGGATCCATCAAGCTCAACGAACCGGATGGGTGGATGCAAATTATCATGGGCACTGATTTTCGACATGTGCCACTGCCTCGGTGGGCACCTCGAGTATGAAAGATAAGGCAACTCGTCGACCTCAGGATCGTACTCTCTTCAACCAACCTTAGCCTAAGTTCGGGCTAAAAAATGGGGGGCATCTATTATGGACCACCACCTCGGCATCGATCGACCATGTCCTCGGCCTTGATCAAGGACTCGGAGTGCTCGATCTTCAATGGATGCAGAAATAGTAGGAGACTAATCACAGTCGATTTGAAGGAGTCAGATATGAAAATCCAAATCGATTAACCTGCTTCAGAGCTTTCACTTTATGGATGGTAGTTTGGACCTCGGCTATGGTCGAGATGAGAAGAGGTCGGCCAACCTAAAGAAGATTCTTCATATGTGACAGTTACCCCAATTGGGAAAGAGCCCATCCCTTTAATTGTGGAAAGTCTGGATAAGGAAGAAAATCACCAAATTAGATCAGCTTCGAATGGAAATCAATAGTTGGCCCCGCATTGCAAACCTAGGAACGATCTCGCCATCATAATCCATGCACAATATCCGAGATCCGGTTAGTCTCTTGGGCATGCTCGACTCAAACTCTTCCTCTATAAATAGAGGGGAGTGGGGACATCAAGGTAAGCTCTAGCAAAGTCTCTTTTTCTCTGTTCTCCATCTCTCCACTAACTTGAGCATCGGAGAGTCTTTGCTGGAAACACTCTATTTCGAGCTTTTTGTAGGTTCCATTCTAGCTTTCGAAGTTCTTCACCTCGGCAACCCAGTTTCAATCGAAGACCAGCACCCCTATTTCTATGGAGGAGAGTGTCTCCGACCCAAGCATGGGATTTGGCAGGAGCAGCCGACTTCTAGAAGGCCCAACTCATACACTAAACATGCCAAAATCAGATACAAAGCATGAGTTGAAACAATATTACTAAAATGGATGATAAATAAGTTAATAGCATGTTAATATAATCATTTATTTTTTTAAAAAATTCATGAGTACTATATAAAATTAAAGAGAATTACAAACAAAATCAGATATTCAGATATGGATTGGATGGTTGCTTATCCACATCCATTTTCTTTGAGAACTTAGATGTGGATATGAATATTAGTTGGATGCTCAAATTTTAATTTATATCTAGATTAATTTGCCTATCCACTTTCACCTCTACTATGGTTGACAGAACCGGATGTATATGTACATTAATTCTGACTGAGATGGTGAGCTCGGATCTCATTATCCGACTTTAAAACTATAGGCTTTCAGTAGTCCTAGCTAAGGGAGAGTCACTTGGGTTTCGTCCCAACTCCAAAGTAGTAGATAGGATCAAGCTTGAGATTTGTCCAGCTTAACTGGACTTAGGCTCATTTACTCAGCTCAAAATCAAAATAGAAAACATACTTCCCACCTACTATTACATTAATTTCAAATCTTATTTGAAATGCTAAAAAAAATTACTAGTTTATATAGATAAGAATGTATGTCGGTGATAAGATTGAAAATCGAAGAAACCACTACTTTGAAACAACTACCCAATTATTCTCTTTCTGCCATCAATGCGGGGTCAACCCCCCATTTATAGTGGATGATTCAACCGGGCGATGACGCCCTTGCTTTATACTCCTAACAGTGTGGACTTAAACCTGCCTTGGAAAGCCGAAGCCGAATAAAACCAATATCTTTTGATGGAAAAGAGGAGGCGATTGCCACCCAAATATTATTAATGGAAGAACGTACCGGAAGAAGAACAGAGTGTGAAACAAACTCTGCTCTTCGGGCAAAAGGATGACCAAAAAATTCAAAGAAACAGAGACTGCGTGTGGGAAAGAAACATAAAAGATAGAACTACAGAACCAGTGCTATGCACCTAAGAAAGGAGAGTTTATAAAACTGCAGCACCAGCAGAAACTTGTGCGGAGATATGAATGTGCCTCTCCGCACCAGCCTCTAACAGTATCGATCGGAGCCCAATTTTGAGTTAATAGGATGCTGAAGACAAGAAAACAGAGCTGAGGTCTACCTCCTTCATCGACTGCTGTTCCAGTCAAAGCAAGATGCAACAAAACTCCCTGCTAGCACCTGTAACAAGGGTCTGGAAGTCCAGCTGAAACCAACGAATTTTTGACCAGATTTTTCCAAAGGCCGCAGAAGTGAAGGCATGCAACGGAACGAAATAACACCAACATCACAACTTAAATATGAACATTTTGGCCCGGGTCATCAATGCTCTAATTTACATGAATCCATCAGTTCATAACAACAACCAAATGTAGTCAGTCTTACTTTATTCGCAAGGTCCTAGTAATTACCTTAGGCTCTCCATGACTGAAAACCACCATAAATAAAGAAAGCTTTCTGGCAACCTATCCGAAGCATGCATCACCACGCATAGAGGAACTCCACAGCATTACTAGTGAAGGATTGAGAACATGAACTTCACAGTAGAGTTGTTTTCCTTTTAGAAGCCACTTCCAGTCCGACCTCCATCAACACAAATAACTTGACCCGTGATATAGGAAGCAGCAGGTAGGCATAGGAACGACACAAGAGAAGCCACCTCCTCTGGTTCTCCAATACGCCCCATGGGTATGTGGGAGACTTCTATTACTTATTTCCTTGTCATCAAGTAACTGTACAAATGCAGAAGATGAGAGATGTCTTAGCCTAACAGCTTACCACGTGTTTGTCTTGATGAAAGATACAGCGCAAATTACATGAGGTTGATTGCAACAACTGTGGCCACTGCAAATTTCCTATCCATTTTTAGTTGCTAAATAATGTTGTAGCCCCACAGGGCCACCTTGAGGTCCTTACGCTAGAGGAAAACTAAGGAGTAGGATTTTCCTTTCTGTTTTTCCGAAAAGATCTACGATGCAGGATATGACTATCGATCAGCTTGGAGTAAGCCTTGTTAATTAAATAAAATTTGTAGTGTTGATTCATATTAAACTCAAACTTCTAGGTCATATATATCAGATCAATATCAAATGGTTACCAATCTTGTTTTCCTGTTCCTTTTTCTGTTATATTTAGAACTAGCGCGGGAGAAGCCCAACGGAGAGAGTAGAATCCGACTCCCGATGGCAACTATTGGTTGGAGAAGCTCCACCAGCACAGCGGTAGACCAGTCCAACCACCAAGGGACTTGCACAACACGGCGTGCTTTGCTCCTTTTCTTCCCTCGTGTGGGTCTCTTTATGGTTGGACTGATCCACTACTTAGCTGGTGGATCTGGTCCAACCAATAACTTCTACCATCGTGGAGATATATGAACCAAACTTACAATCATTGTATGGTACTCACGACCAAATTCTTAGAAAATCAATAATGTAATACTGTTGACGCAGGCCACATAAACGAGGAACTTTCTAATGTTGTTACAAAAATGCCTACACAAGTAGCTAGCAATAGTTTTCCTTTAAAAAAAAAGTAAGCTAGCGATTGTTATACCTTTTTTTCTTTTCCTCTACAACATGATGATCGTCTCTAATAGCATGGATTTGGTTGGCTTAGGGGTCCCCTAAAGCGCCCATCAAGTGAGGGGTGCTACCCATTATTTCCCATCAGGTTATTCCTTTTTTTTTTTCCCTTTTTGCGATGGAGGACATTTTTTCTTTTTTCGAAGAACAGATTCAGACAACAATTAAAAAAGGGTCGTTCCTTACGGGCAGTGCGAGTGGGGTCCGGATGGGCCCTGGAGCAACACAGTTCACTCGGATATTGTCTTTTGTCCACTCACAAGCCAGATTCTTTGTGAGCTGATTCAGTGCTCCTGAAGAATATAGCAGATAACAAAGTCATGAAGAATGGGGGATCCCTGCACAGTTACTGATTGCCTATGCTTGATAAATAAGCCTCATACTAGATTACCTTTAGTTGCTCCATAAATGGATAAATTTGGCATGCCTACAACCCCTGTGATTGAGGAGATGAACACGATGCTGCCTGCCCCTGATGCCTTCAGAAGTGGTTGAGCTAGTTGGCTCAGATGGAAAGCTGATTCCAAGTTGGTAGCCATGAGAAAGGAATACTCTTCAGCAGTGAATCCATAGCTGGCTTCACAATTGTCGTACCTGCATTGTTAATCTAGGTAGGGGCACCACAACTTTGTTATGTGGATGGAATGGATTCATACTCCAGTAAATTAGACTCAGGAGTCAGTTATGCGAATGCTAAACAAGAGACCATCTCAATAAGGCAACACTCGGCATGAACCTAAATATTTACGACAGGATCTAGGTTGAACTCCTGCCTCCTAGGTTGTGTTTTTGGAGGGTACAGAAACAATAAACGCTAGGAGGCTCCTCCTTAGAGCCATGGCCTACCTAGATGGAAGATTAACAGCTCATACAGGTTGTGCAACAACCTGGATGGCCTCGTAACTCCATCAAATGCTACAACAGTTTAGTATGAAACAAGTGTGATGAGCATTATTTGTGCCACAAGAGATTTAGAGATCATTTACTGTTGGGTTTTATTGACAGTTCCATCGCTGGCCTGTTCATGTATTCTGTTATTGATCTTTATAACGAGATTTAGTGCAATATTGCACCAAACTTACAAGGATATTGAGCTTCCCCTGGAAAATGGAACGGACACCCTCCATTAGTTTCTCTCTTTGGGCTCGGGAAGAGACATCGCAAACTGATCCAGTGACATGAATGTTCAGGCTTTTCCATCGTTCCAGGCATTTGTTGAGCTCTGCTCCATTCCTCGAACATGTATGTACAGTTGCTCCAAATCCAGCTAACTCTTCAACTATGGCATGCCTGGAATGTTATCAGAAGATCACATTTACGTCGATCACAACGGCAAAACAACGTCAGGCAACTTTTTTGACTGAATATCTCTATCATATGTTAGCTTAAAGAGCCTGGGTTTATATTATTTTTTTTTGACTGAAAGAGAAGTGTAGAAATTGAGATGTGAACCATAGTTTCAAACAGGGGATTTCTGATACCAAAAAAGAGAAAAATTTTAGTTGGAAAAATAAATTCTATGTAAGCTGACAGGCCATTCCGGACGTCATTAATGTATACTTTTTGGCAGACAAATTGAATCAACAAGTACGTCCCTGCTTTTTGTCAAAAAAACAAGTAAAACCCTGATACATTTAAAAAATAATAATAATAATACGCTGATCAATGAATTTAGTGGATCAGATATCTACTTTGTCTAGATGGTATAGGACAGCAAGATTAGGAATTTTTGCTCTTAGTTTTGATTTCCAGTTATTGATTTTATCTATTCAGTCTCATTTTTTGTTCATTTGCTATTGATGAACAGAGCATACATGCTCTTCTAACAAGAAAGTAGCGTGATAAATCATAAGGCAACCAATGAGAAAATTATATAAAGTGATATAAAAAATGAATGTGCTGATATTTCTCAACCATAGGAAGGAAGGACAAATGAATTTAGCTTCCTAGTTCTTTAATCTAACATATGTATTTCGGCCTTTTCTTCTTTTCTTAACTGATGGACAAGCTAAGCCTCTTTTCTTTCTTTACTTCATGAGCGGGCAAAACCATTTTAAGTCATTAGCAAACATCATACGGTTTGGAAATTTGGATGAAAATTGAAAGAAAATAATCGGGGGTGGCTTACGATGTGGATAGAATAAGTTAATGGATTCCTTACCCGATTCCTTTGGTGCCTCCAGTGACCAAAGCTGTGGTTCCATTGAGGGACCATTTCTTCGCCCTGCGGTTGGCTCTGCTATTCTCTGCGTCCTGCATGGCTATCTTCTCTCTTTCTATCAAAAGCCCAATCCTCTTTGTTATGTTGAGTGCACCCAAGGCTTTGTACATAAAGGAGCCGACTGGTGAAATTAATAGATGGTCCAGCGGACCGGTCCCAATCCAGAGGCACATCTATGGTAGATAACAGGATAAATTATCATCTCTGTTTGGATCTTCAATAGTTTAAATATAAAGAGGTAATATGGCAATTGATTATTAGACTGGCCCATTGGACCTACTCCATCTAGTAATTTTTTTTCTATTTTTTCCTCGAAAAAGAAAGTTTTGTATTATTCGTTTTTTTCTTGTTGTGACATGGTAGGGCCTGCAATTATTGTTGTCTGGGTGGAAAATAATGTTCAAAATGTAAAATCTTGGTCTCTTATTTTTGCTATTTTTTGACCATACACTTCATTTAGTCGCTTTCTAAAAAAAGATTATTTGGACAAAGCATGGCAGCACTAGATGTTCAAAAGCCGCATTTGTCCGCCAAAATTAGTAAACAATAAGACTTCATTTAGTCTCCTTCACAGAAATTTTCTGCTCCAAAATATGCCAGCACCACGACTCTATCAGATATTTGCAGTCTACCAGATACTTGTAGTCTCATCAATAATTAACCTTTATTATTTGCAGATATGAATTAAAGGAGAAAGTAGTGTATGATTGAATAATAAAATTTCTAATGGTAAAAGAATATAAATAAGTGAGGAAGAATAAAACTTATTTCGTGAAATAAGAAATTTGGGTGTTTGGGTAGATGGATAAGTTGGAAGGTTAATTTTCTAAAATGGTGTTTAGTTGGATGGGTAAGATATAGGTGTATATATATATCCAACCTCCCCTCTCCTACCCCTTCCCATAGACATACACGCTCTCTATCCCTGATATGGATTGAGCAATATATATTAAAGTTTAAAAAATTATTTGGACAAAATTTTTACATTACGTATAAATAATTCATGACCAACATGCAAGATGGTCAATACAAGAAATTGATTATATACAAAATAGGTGGCTAGCAGCATTAAAACATCTATTGAGAAAATTGTATATTTGACATGCCATGATTCATAGGTAGAAATTATGAGCAACATACAAATGAATGATAGCTTGTGATACGAAGATGTCTCCAATGGTGGACGAGTTAGCTCTATGAAAAAGAACAAGCCATATCAATAAACTTACAATTGATATAACACGTCGAAGAAGGGGGGCTTAGAACAACAAATACCAACATCTGGTCTTATATACGGCCGTTTGATGTCGATCTTTCCTCATGGCAGCAGTTACCGTTTGGCCTTCTCGGTACGTAACCTATTGTTATGTCCAGAATCACAAGCCTATATTGTGCAAACTTTAATGGAAGTTGAAAGCCAATATAACTCTATTTTAGAGGAAAAAAAAAGTTTCAGACTCCAAGTTGCTTGATCATTGGGTCTACATAGGGTACATGCACTGCCAAGTGCCGACCAGTATATCATAGCAACGCACCTGGTGTGTTATAATTGGTTCACACGTAGGATTTTCTGGTTGCCAGTTGGCCATATAATTGTATCCCAATAAAGATACAACAGCAATAGCAAGTATATAACATGCACCAGCACCCAGGTGAGGCATCCCTATTTTTTTTTTTTTTGTATGTTAAAAGGAGGCTCAACAGAGCCATGCGAATTTATTAAGAAAGATCAGTGGAAGTCCGAGACAAGAGTTACAAGAGAAGGATTACAGACTTCTGAAACGGGAGTACAAATAAGAAGACAACCAAAAGGCAGCAGACAAGAGAGGAAAAACAGGACAAGATTAAGTAGGTGTTGGAGAATGAATGCTGCCGGGATATTGCAACAGAAAGCACGGCTGCTGCAGATCCCATCCAGAGTTACCAGCAAACAACGATCTGTCATCCATCGCTATAAATGAGCCTCTGATCTTGCTCTGGTCCACTGCTTAGCTAGTGGATCTAGTCCAACCAATAATTTCTACCATCATTAAGATATATGAACCAAACTTACAATCATTGTATGGTACCACTACAAATTCTTAGAAGATCCATATCACTATAATATAAGGCTATTGACGTAGATGACATAAACAAGAAACTTTCAATTATTGTTTGCTGGTTAAATTGATTAAATTGGTTAAGTGAGTTTTTAATGGATTAAATGGATTTAAACATGTCAAACAGACTAAGCGGATCAGATTAAATATGATATAAACAAGTTAAGCAAGTTAAACATGTCTAAAATAGGTTAAATGGATCAGATTATTATCCGGCCTAAAATGGGTCAAAATAGATTAAATCTAAATTCAATCTATTTAATAAATAGATTTAAACAGATTGATCCATTTATAACCTAAATCCATTTATGTGAAATCCAAATTTACTTAAAATGGAGCATTCGTAAGGATTGAGTCATAAATTGCCACCTCCTATAAGTACGTAATATATTGTAATAGTTGAACGTGTTATCTGAACCCTTGCTCTACACCGATCAAGCATTATCATTGGTGTAGAGCTACATGTTGCTTTATGCTCTTTGCTTCCTCATGATCATTGGCTTTAGATGGATTTGCACATCGTGTTTGTGTAGCAATGGACAAAACTTGGGTTGGATTTTGGTTCTTGCTCGACAACCGCCCATGAATTATTGCCTTATCATTTGGAGTGTTGGATCCATTGGAATGGTAGACTTGAGTGAGGGGAACTCCAACGCATCGTGGGTCAGCATAATTGAAGGCTTGTTCAAAACAATTGGCTCCATAGGCCATAGTTTGCTTCTAGAAAGCCCGATCGTATACTAAAACATGCCCAAGTCAAATATAAGAAAAGAGCTCAAACAATATTGCTAAATGGATGATAAATCAAATTAATAACAAATTAATATAATTATTATTTTTAAAAAATATATTAATATTATATAAATTAAAAGGATTACAAATAAAATCAAATATTCGAATATAGATTAAATGATTGGCTATCCATGTTCATACATACATACGTACATACATACATACATACATATACATATATATATATATATATATAT
>KE505993.1:65498-77253 GCA_000441515.1 Elaeis oleifera | reverse complement strand
TTCTTGATTTCTCCGATTGAGGCCGGACCACCCTTGCTTGTGCTCATCGGAAATCGAAGTCAAGACACCATCAGAGCTTGAGGTAAGCCCCTCTCCTTCTTCTTCTCCCTCTTCTCTTTCTCCCCATGGCCTTAGACCTTATCACCTACCATCGATTTCACTGGAAACAACCAAAGATGAAGTCGGCCCCACTTCCCCTGTTTTTTTGAGATTTTCCCTTGATTTTTCCTGCCGTTCTTCCCTCGCTGCCGGCCGTCCGCGCCTGGCCACCATCAACCGCACCCCACTGCCCGTTACCGAACCTCTAATCATGCCGCCGCGCCCCATCGAAGCACCAGCCCCCTTTGTGTCCCTCCTCTGTTTGGCCAGGAAAAGAAAGAAGAAAAGAAAAGAAAGAAGAAGAAGAAGAAAAGAAAAGGAAAGAAAAAAAAGAAGAGAGAAAAAATTTTCTCCCTCTCCTCTCTCTCTCCTTCTCTCTCTAAGATCTTTCTAATCTTTCTCTCTCTAACTGTATCACAGATTTTAATATAAATTTGAGATGAAAATAAGATGACCTGAAATCACTTTGAAATTCATGCAATAGGTTGGATCCTAGCCCGACCCTTATTCGAAATTTATAGCATCTAATCATAGTTAATCTATATTGAGTCATTTTAATATGACCTTTGATGATCTCAATCATGATTGCCTCTTTTGAAGGATGTGATGATTCTCTCTCTACTTTCTCTCTCATGATTGACTTTCTCTCTCTAAGAAGGTCTATGAATTCTGTACCGAGTCATGCCTTCATCTTCTAGGGACTCATGTTGACTCCAACAAGATGACCCAAAGCCACTTTGATATCCATGCTTATGTCAACCTCATTTGGCCATATCAAGTATCTTTCAAATCTATTATTAATGAATCCTATTGATTGATCTTGATCTTGATTCGATCTGTGCTTCATGATTTCTTGATCAAGTCATTTAAATCTGATCCTCGGCTCGAAGATCCTGAATTGCCCTAGTGTCTGGATAGTCCGACACGTCCGGTCAATAGTCCTCTTTTCTTATGATTTAATCTTATTATGTTCATCGAATAGAAATTGATGATGATTTGATATTTTAAATAGGATTAGCTAATTCTTCTAACAAAATCTGAAGATCTAAGATGATTGAAGTAAGTGGATCTTATGCTCCTTATTTATTTTAAATAATCATATTTTTTATATAAAAAATTATTATTGATGAGATCATATTTTTCATAAAATAAGGATCAACATATGTGATATGAAAAAGTATGTTTTATTATGAGCATTGATTTCATAAATATATTTTATGAAAATAGCATGATTATAAAGCATGAATTTCATTATTTTTTTTATCTATATATATGTAGGTTTTAAGAAAATATATAAAGATTTCAAAGGCTCTCAGATAGTTATGAATGAATCTCTTTGAGAAGGTCGATATTCGGAGCTAGCATCCACATGAAACATGGCCCCGCTAATGGGTATAAAGTTGGCATACAAAATAAGAACTCTATCAATTAAGAAATATGATCCTGTCATGGGTATAATAGTGATCTTAGCATGAATATCTGTGAGCAATATTTTGAAATATGATACGAATATATGACAAGAATGATTTATGATTCATGATTGTGAAATATACATGATTTATGCATGCATGATGGGTTTATAACTTGTTTTATTATGCTCTATAAAATATTTATTTTATAATATCTGTTACTTTCTAAATATTGCATTATCATGAAAAAACTTATACTTGATCCGGTAAGAAAGTGCAAGTTCTATTTACTGGACTAGTGTAGCTCATATTCTTTTGTTTCTTTTCTTATACAGAGGAATAAGGTTAGGATGGTGAAGGGAATCTAGGCTTGGAGATCTACGAAGCAAGCTTGAAAATTTTATAGTAGAAGTTTAGTTTATTTATGATCATGGATTTGTAGTTATTTATTTACGAATGTTGAGATTTGGGGTTGGTACTTGTTTTTAGATTGAGATGCTTCGAAACAATATTGATTTAACTATTTGATGAATAATGAAATTGAACCTTTTATTTGATAGATTTTAGATAATTATGATTGATTGACTTCATATTGTCGTGGGCCCCATCCCTCGGTAGCATAGCCGTGTTATGTTCCGAATTTGGGACGTAACAGATAAACCTTTCGAAGGTATGCTTGTAATTGAATCTAACCTTACGATTTCTTTACTTCTAGTTGGGTATTAGACTCTGGCTCGAGTACTCATATATGTACTTCAATGTAGGATCTGATAAAAGTAAGAGGTTGAGAGAAGGTGATATGATCCTTTGGGTTGGTAATGGAGTAAAATTGCTGCAAAGATCGTTGGTACTTATCCTCTTTGATTACCGTCTAGTATTAGATTAGATTTAAAAGATAGTGATTATGTTCCTGTAGCTAGTCAGAATTTGAATTCTGTGTCTATTCTAGCATAGAAAGGTTTTGAAATTAGTTTAATAAAAATTTATTTATTATTTATGAAATAAATTGATTGCATGAGATCTTTTAATTGACAGTCTTTATCACTTATATGTTGATGTGAATGTGAACTTAAACGAGCAAATAGTGAGTGCTGTAAGCCAAAAGAGACCCAAAGATAAAATTAACCAAAAGTACTTATGGCACCATAGACTAGACCATATTGAAGAGGACAGGATAAACAGACTGAAAAAGGATGGGATCCTTGGTTCTCTTAACCCAGAGTCATATCCAGCTTACGAATCTTGCCTTCGAGAAAAAATGATCAAGTTACCCTTTGTAGGACATTGAGAGAGGGCCACTGAGTTACTTATCCTGGTACACACCGACATGTGTGAGCCATTTGATGTGTAGGCCAGGGGTGGTTATGTCTACTTCATTACCTTTACCGATGATCTGTTTAGTTATGGGTATATGTATCTGATGAAACACAAGTCTGAGGCTTTTGAAAGATTTAAGGAATTCAGACATTAAGTAGAAAAGAAAATAGAAAAATCTATTAAGGTTCTTCGATCTGATCAAGGAGGTGAATACCTTAGTTGAAAATTTCTGAGATATCTTAAGGACAACAGCATAGTCTCTCAATGAACGCCTCCCGAAACACCTCAGCTCAATGAGGTATCTGAAAAGAGGAACAGAACCCTATTGGATATGATCAGGTCCATGATGAGCTTCACTAATCTACCTTTATATCTTTGGGACATGCCTTGTTAACCGCAATTCACCTGTTGAATAGGGTTCCATCAAAATTCATTCCTACCACATCGTATGAGATATGGATCGGTAAGAAGTCGAGTCTAGGTTATCTTAAGACTTAGAGATGTCCGACCTATATCAAGAGATAGATGACGGATAAATTAGAGGATAGATCTATTATAGCTCACTTTATAGGGTATCCTAAAAAATTCATGGGATACTGCTTCTACTTTCCACAAGATCACAATATGATTGTGAGTCCGAACGTCATATTCCTAGAAAATAATTTATCCAGGATGGTGGCAGTGGGAGGTTAGTTGAGCTTGTAGAGGTCTCTGAAGAGCAAAGAGCTATAGATCTTCAGGAACCCATTATCCATGAGCCAGTAGTAGATGTTCCTCTACCACCTCGTAGATCTAGCAGGATCTCTCGACCTCCTAAAAGGTATATGGGTATGCTTATGGAAGAAGTAAAGGAATATTCCTTATGGAAGATAAGGGTCATGGTGATGATCCTAATACTTTTGACAAGATGATGTCTGACATCAATTCTGAGAAATGATTAAACGCAATGAAGTCAGAAATTGACTTAATGCACTCAAACCAAGTATGGACCTTAGTGGATCAACTCGAGGATATAGTACTCATTGGGTGTAAATAGATCTACAAAAAGAAATAGGTACCGATGATAAGATAGAGACTTATAAAGCTAGGCTTGTGGCTAAAGGTTATAGTCAGTGTGAGGGTATTGACTATTAAAAAATCTTCTCATCTGTAGCCATGCTGAAATTCATCTACATTTTGCTTGCTGTTGCAGCTTACTATGATTATGAAATCTGACAGATGGATGTGAAAACTACTTTTCTGAATAGATATCTTGAGGAAGATATCTATATGGAGCAGCCTATGGGTTTCACATCTAATGATGGTGATCACAGAGTCTGTAAGCTGTAAAGATCCATATACGAATTAAAGTAAGCTTCTCGGAGTTGGAATCATCATTTTGATAAGGCAATCAAATCGTTTGATTTCATCAAAAATGAAGAGGAACCATGTGTATATAAAAAGGTCAGTGAGAGCGCGATAATATTCTTTATATTGTATGTGGATGATATTCTCCTTATTGGAAATGATGTTCCCATGCTGACCATGGTCAAAAGATGGTTGTCCAAAGAATTCTCCATGAAAGACCTAGGGAAAGCATCCTATATTCTTGGAATAAAAGTCTATAGGGATAGACCTAAACAGATGCTAGATCTGTCACAAAAGCTGTACATAAAGAAAGTGCTGAAGAGGTTCAGCATAAAAAACTCTAAAAAAAATTTTTATCTCTTAGGCATGGTATTAATCCTTCCAAGATGATGTGTCCGACCACATCTGAGAAAATATAGTGCATGAGTAAGATTTCTTATGCCTCAGCCATAGGGAGCCTCATGTATGCCATTCTATGTACTCGACCTGATATTGCCCTTACTGTGAGTTTCACGAGTAGGTATCAATCGAATCAAGATGAGGAGCACTGGATAGCTGTGAAGAACATCCTTAACTACTTGAGAAGGACTAAAAATTTATTCTTGATCTTTGGAGGAGATTTTGAGTTGTGAGTCGGGGGTATACTGACTCAGACTTCATGTCTAATCTTGATGATAGAAAGTCGATATTAGGATATATATTCGTTTGTAATGGTGGCGCAGTTAGCTGGAAGAGTTCCAGCAATTCATCATAGCAAATTCGACCACAGAGGCTGAGTATGTCGCTATTTCAGATGCTACAAAGGAAGGCTTCTAGTTCAAGAAGTTCATCGTGAAACTTGGGGTTATGGCATCGGATGCCATACCGCTTTACTGCGACAACAATGGAGTCATAGTACTTGCTAAGGAGCCGAGGTCTCATAAACATCGAAGCACATCGAGCGGCGATATCACATCATATGCGACTACCTTGAAAAGAATATATCGAGGTGCGAAGAGTAGACTCTGCGGATAACATGGCAGACCGCTGACTAAGCAGTTGAGCCAATCAAAAATAGAAATCCACCTTGAGAAGATGGTACTTAGATTTGTGGTCAATTGGCTTTAGTCCAAGTAGGAGATTATTAGATGTATGTCCTAGAAGCCAATATGGCTGACACATTGTTATAACTCTAGGATACAATTTTGTACTTAATACATTGATTTAATCAATAAAGGATAAGTTATTTTCATTCAAGTGTGATGTATTCCTGAATCATCCATGAAATTAACCTTCGATATATATTCTCAAGGTATTGAGAATTAGAGACATGTATTTAATTCCTAAATACTCCCGATCATAGGATATCATAAGGACGGTGATCGATCCAGATAGACTGACGTACAAATCACTTTCTTCGAGATAAATGGATCTCTAATCTACAATATAGATATACTGGATGACGAGTGTGGGTAGTTGTTAGAGAACAATTAGTACTGAGCGTGACTATACGAGAGATCATTTGGATTTCTATTCAATCATCGGTGATTTTCTTGATGCTGTAGTTGTGTGAATGGTTCTTTGATCTGAAATTGTACTACTGCTCACAGTGAGGCTGCTGGAGTTTGACTGACACATAAATATGGATCTCAATGAGCCTTTATAGTAGATGTTGGTGACAGTTGGTCCACTGTAAGAGTAGGGTGCACATCAAGATGGGATATATCAACCTTGATAGAGAGTAGTTCTATGAGATTTGAAAGGCTAAGTCCAAGAATCTATAGCCATAGTAGTGTGATTGATGAAAAAATTTTCATAGAAATCACAACTGGACTTGAGCTAATCGAATCTATCATATAACTGATGCTAAGGTTTGACGATTTATCCATGACCTACCATCTCGTCGGAACTCACGATAGAGGGACTGAATCACACGTTAACTACACTTAGAGGTTTATTTCAATTTTACTGGGTTGTCACTACATACTGCTAGGTGTCACTAGTAGATTGTGAGAGCTCACTAGGGTTGTTCTGGATCGACAATCTTTGATGAGTTAGAGTGAAATTATTTCGATCCATTGAAAAGAGTTTCAATGATACTTTGATAGAGATCATTGTATATCTCACTATCAGATAGAATTAAACTTATAGGATTACACAACAAAGGGATTAGGCTTGAAAGTAGCAATTGAGCTTATGAAGTGTCAATTGGGTTTAGAAAAATCTGATTGGGTTCAAGGTAACCTTGCTAGCACATGGTTGGACCCAATTCCTCTTTCCGTTTGGATTTCTTATTTGATAAGATAATTCAAACATAATTACCTGTTAATAACCTATATGAATTAGATTCATGAGACTCCAATTGTTGGGTGTCTAAGGTTTTGGATCACATAAATTTAGGGTGCAAGTCCCTAATTAATTTTCTTGATAGTTTATCTTGAGTACCACCTTGATTTGATCAAATTGGGCGTGTCCTATGATTAGAGGGCCTTTTGATATTATATGGGGCATTCTTTGGGTGTGTTTGGGGTGTGAATAATGGGTGCAAGGGCTCCAATTGTTGGCACCTAAAGGGTCTTCTAAAGTAAGTTGGATAACTAAAGTTATTAGGAAACCCAATGTAAGTAGGACTTGTATTATG
Organism: Elaeis oleifera; assembly: GCA_000441515.1. Lineage (NCBI taxonomy): Eukaryota > Viridiplantae > Streptophyta > Magnoliopsida > Arecales > Arecaceae > Elaeis > Elaeis oleifera. Next base: position 70,461 of record KE505993.1, on the reverse strand, counting down.
AGATTGAATAGGATTCAATCCTCATGTCTATTTAAAGAGACCTCCCTAAGGTCCCTAAAGCATCTAACCAGCAGCCTACGCCCACCTTTGGAGACTCCCATGCCCTCTCTTTCTCTCCTTTCTCTTCTCCCTTGGCGTCCTACACGCCCCATCTTTTGGGACATCCCAAGTCTCCCACGTCCAAGCTGTTGGGCATCTTCTTCCTTGCTGGTTTTCAAGTTGTAGCAGCAGCATAAAGCAAGGGAGAAAGGTTAGAGATGAGGAGAAGAAGAAGATCAAAGAAAAGTTCAAGTGTTGATCGCGATCCAGGCTTCGTTCAGATTCAGCAGGTTGAATTTCTTAGAGAAGAAAATTCAACTTGAAGAGGGCTGTTCCAGACTGATCTCGAGTGGATATCCGTAGAGGCCGGATACTTGTGCGGCTAGAAGAAAATCCCTTCTCTTCTAGATCCAGATTTGAAGAAAAGATTGTGAAATATGTATGCGATTTGATCACAATCTGAATTTCAGCATATGTCAATTTCAGTACATAAACTAGATCCTTGTGGTTTTATATTTTTATGCATGAATGATTCTGATTAAAGTATTTTAATCTTATATTCCACTGCAGTGTTTAGAAAATAAAATTTTGAAACACACATACATGCCCTAAACCTCGAATTCCAATACCTACAACACCTACGATTGAGGAGATGAAGGCGATGCTGCCTGCCTTTGATGCCTTCAGAAGAGGTTGAGCTAGTTGGCTCTAGTTGGCTCGGATGGAAAGATGAGTTGGTAGCCATGAGAAAGGAATACTCTTCAGTAGTGAAATCCAAAGCTGGCTTCACAATGCCCGCCCTGCATTGTTAATGTAGGTGGGGGCACCACAACTTTGTTATGTGGATGGAATGGATTCATACTCCAGTAAATTAGACTCAGGGGTCAGTTATGCGAATGCTAAACAAGAGACCATCTCAAGAAGGCAACACTCACCATGAACTTAAATATTTACGACAAGATCTAGGTTGAACTGCAACCTCCTAAGTTGTCTTTTTTGGACGGTACAGAAACAATAAACGCTAGGAGGCTCCTCATCAGAGCCTACCTAGATGGAAGAGAAACAGCTCATCCAGGATGTGCAACAACCTGGATGGCCTCGTAACTCCATCAAATGCTACAATAGTTTAGTATGAAACAATTTTGTTGAGCATTATTTGTGTCACAAGAGATTTAGAGATCATTTACTGTTGGGTTTTATTGACAGCTCCATCGCTGGCCTGTTTCTGTATTCTGGTATTGATCTTTATAACGAGATTTAGTTTAATATTGCTCCAAACTTACGAGGATATTGAGCTTCCCCTGGAAAATGGAACGGACAGCGTCCATTAGTTTCTCTCTTTGGGCTCGGGAAGAGACATCGCAAACTGATCCGGTGACATGAATGTTCACACTTTTCCATCGTTCCAGGCATTTGTTGAGCTCTGCTTCATTCCTGGAACATGTATGTACAGTTGCTCCAAATCCAGCTAATTCTTCAACTATGGCATACCTGGAACGTAATCAGAAGATCACATATTCATTGGTCACAAGGACAAAACAACATCAGGCAACTTTATGAAGTCGGCAAGATCTTCTTTGATGAGCAATCATGGAGGTGTAAACGACCACCAGGTGCACTGGTATAAATGAGCATAAATTTTATCGTGGTAATCCTATGTTCTTAATATGGTCTTCTCTCTAAATCACTTGCAAACCAGAGAAACTAGAATATCTCTATTATTTGTGAGTTTAAACAGCCTGGGTTCAAAACATTGGAATTTCGGGAAGTTCAAATTTCTGACAAGTGTAGAAACTGTGATGTGGACCATAGTTTCAAACAAGGGACTTCTGACTCCAAAAAGAGAAAATTTTAGTTCAAGTTACCACACGTTTCACCTAATTCTGCTCCATATTATCTGCTGCTATTTATGTCTGCTTGTAGGTTTTCAGGAAATATGAGAGTGGAAGACAACATCAAAATTCTTCAAATTGTTTCAGCAGTTATGTATTGGTGGAGTATTTTTATTCCACCTCAGTGGTTGTACAGAGTATACAGAAGCCTGGGATACGTATACTGGTGAGTGGGAAGAACACAAAATGAATATGAAAAAAGAGCTGTGAAAAATAAATATATATGGTAAAAAGGAGTGTCATGAATCTGGAAAACAAAAGAAGAAACAAGAACGAAATGAAAAAAGAAGAAAGGAATGAGGAAGGAAAAGTTGCGGGTGAAAAAAGGATTGAAAAAGGAAAGAATCCTGCAGGAACCAAGGGGAATTTTTTACTGACCTTTTATTCTTTGTTGCAGGGTATATATTATATGGGAAGTGTTTCGTTGCTCGGGTTTCAATCAATACTTGTTCTATAATAATTTTTGTGTACAACTAGTCTGTGGGTGCTATGAGGTGATTTCATATAAGCATCTACATCTTCACTGTTGCTGTCAATGCAAGGATTTTTCAATACATTGCTATCAGGTTCCTATATCTTTGATTACAACTTTCCAGATATCTCTGTGGGCAAGACTATCAGAATTGGATTGTTAATTGGGGAAGGATTATGGGGGGCATGGCCCTTGAACAGCGTTGGTTCTGATTTCATAATTCTTTATTCATCAATTACTGCTGTGGGTGCTGCTCCGGGAGCTCATTGTCACAAATGGATGTTTCTGTATGCTCTCCCTTATCTTGCTTCAGCAGGAACTGTCATTATGATGGGGGTGATATTTGGTACAGTGTTATGCGGTGTCATCTATTTCTTATTGTGCCGTGGTGTGCTGCTTAATGCAGCTGGTTCATTGTTGAGGGAAGGGCATCTCTATGCTGTCCATCCCTGTTACGATTATCTCTTGACGATGTTATTACAACTATTTGTTCTACTACTTGGGAAATTTATCTGGTGGTACACATGGCATTGTAAACAATGGCACTTCATTCAGGGTTCTCTGTATCTGCAGGATAAACATATATTGGATCGGCTCTTTGGCACTACGTATAACTGAGTTTCAGTGCAGGATTTTATCTATTTTGGTGGTAGTGCGAACTCTCTGCTGGGCTCAAGTTTCCATTCTTACCTTCAACAACATGGGGTGACGAAGATATTCTGTTATTCCCAATCATGGTATCGGTGTTTTAAACTTCTTGCCAGTTATGTTTTGGTTTTAACTTAGAATATATTGTTGGACCATCTGGTGTGTTTGAGTGTCTGTAGCATATATGTCCCTTAAACAGGTTGTTGTATCTTTATCTTAAAGAATCCAGCTATGCTCCTCCTTTACCAAATAAAATAAAATAAAATAATTATTGCACAAACTTTTACATTATGTATGCATAATTCATGACCAACATGCAAGATTGTCAACACAAGACATTAATTATAAACAAAATCGGTGGCTGGCAGCATTAAAACTTCTATTGAGAAGATTGTATATTTGACATCTCATGATGCAAAGTAGCAATTATGGCCAAATGATAGCCTATATGAATCCATCAATTCATAACGACCAAAAATGTCGTGAACTTTATTCTCAAGGCTCTAGTCTCCATGACTGAAACCACCACAACTAAAGAAAGCTTTCTGCCAACCTGTCTTAAGCATGCATCACCACTCGAGGCCACTGGTAGAGTTGAGGATTGAGAGCAAGAACTTCATTGTAGAGTTGTTTTCCTTTAGAAACCACTCGCAGTCCAACCTCCATCAACGCAAATAACTTGACCCGTGATATAGGAAGCAGCAGGTAGACATAGGAATGACACAAGAGATGCCACCTCCTCTGGTTCTCCAATACGCCTCATGGGTACGTGGGAGACTTGTCTTGCTGTAGCTTCCTTGTCATCAAGTAACTATATATACAAATGCAAAGGATGAGAGATTTTAGAAGAAATTTAGCCTAACGACTTACAACATGTGTCTGTCTTGGTGAAAGATGCAGTGCAAATTACATGAGGTTTGATTGCAACTACTGTGGCCACTGCAAATTTCCTATCCATTTTAGTTGCTAAATAATTTTGTAGCCCTGCAGGGCCACCTTGAGGTCCTTGCACTAGAGGAAACTAGGGAGTCTGATTTTCCTTTTGTTTTCCAAAAGATCTATGGTGCAGAATATGACACTCGATCAGCTTGGATCGAGCCTTGTAAATTAAATAAAATTTGCAGTCATGATCCATATTAAACTCAAACTACTAGGTCATATTTATCCGATCAATATCAAGTGGTCTTGTTTTTCTGTTCTTTTCTGTTACTTTTAGAACTAGCATGGGAGAAGCCCGACGATAGAGCAGAATCCAATTCTCGGTGGCAACTAGTGGTTGGAGCTGGTCCACCAGCTCAGTGGTGGACCAGTCCAACCACCAAGGCACATGCACAACATGCCATGCATTGCTTCTTCTTTTTTACCCCTCTTGTGTGGGTCTCTTTAAGGTTAGACTGATCCACTGCTCAGTTGGTGGATCTGGTCCAACCAATAATTTCTACCATCGTGGAGATATATGAACTAAACTTACAATTATGGTACTCACTACAAAGATTAATATGACTGTAATATAATACTGTTGATGTAGGCCGCATAAACAAAAGAACTTTCTATTATCGTTACTAAAATGCCAACACAAGTAGCTGGCGATAGTTTTTCCTTTCAGAAAAAAAAGTAGCCAATGATTGTTATATATATATATATATATTTCCTTTTCCTCTACAAACATAATGATCGTCTCTAATAGCATAGCTTTGCTTGGTTTAGGGGTCTCCTAAAGCCCCCCATCACCACTCTGCATGGCTTTGTCAATGTTCAGAAAATGCAATGCTATAATCAACCATATATGCTACACTAAAATATGTACTTACCCATCAAGTGAGGGTGCTACCTCCCTTTATTTATTTATTATTTTTTGCGATGGAGGACATTTTTTCTTTTTTGAAGAAAAAATGCAGACAACAATTTAAAA
>KE505992.1:215107-225611 GCA_000441515.1 Elaeis oleifera | reverse complement strand
AGTTTCATCGTAAATAATTTTATTTATGACAAAAATCATCCATTTGTGATGAAAATTTTTTCATCATAAATAATTTAAAAAATAAAATATTTTACGATGTAAATTTATATTTAAAAATATATTATTAGTGATGAAATCATTTTTCATCACAAAATATTATCTGCAATCTCATTTTTAGTGGTTAAATATTATTGATGAAATTTACATCATAAATAAGATTTACGATGAAAATTTAGTGTTTGTGATATTTTTTTTACATTGCAAATATTCATTTCTGTTGTAGTGCCATTCATTTCTCAAGCCATAGCTCGCCTTTTTAGCTCACGAGGACTTTAAGTGGTAACCATGAATGTTTGGTGAAACATTTGGCATCTTGTAAGGTTGGGAATGTGATCACGTGTGTAGATCTTCAATTAAGGAAGTGATGCCTTGAGTGGTAGAAGAAGGGTTTTTGTAATAGGCATCCTACAAATGGATAAGCTTGAAATCTATTAAAAAAATAAAATTCAAAGTCAAGTTGAAATAAATTGGCTACCCTAGTTTTTCATAAAAGAGGATCTGATAGCAAGAATTTGCCATCCTAATATTCTAGATGCAAGAAATTACCACTTGAACATTTGAAAAACAACTTAAAGTTATTCAAGTTGATTGAGATCAGATTGTTCAAATCTTTGAATCAAATGGCAAGTTTCTTTGTCCAAATGATCTAATAGCAGGTTCTTGCCATCCAAAAACTCGAAATTTGATTCAAAAAGATTGGATGGTAGGTTGTTGTCATCCAGTCATTCTAATAATAAGGCGATTCCATCTGAGTACCCAAAGTTAGTGAAGATACAGAAATAGGCTACTAAGGATCGATAGCGAACTGATGAGTTGGCTACACGTATCGATTCCTATCAGTCATTTTAGGTACAGATGATGGAGCGGATGGCATAAATAGAGCAGATGATGGGCTAATGAGGCAGCAACTGATCGATCCGTCGTGCTCCACCCATTCTCCTTCTCCAGATATTGATGCTTAATGGCCAGCAGCTTATTTCTGTATTTTTTATTTTATTTGAACCTCTTGTAATTATTAAATTATTTTTTATAATTATATTTTAATATAATGAAATGATCAAATTTATTGTGGATTTATTGTATGAATTTTTATTCAATTTGTAGACTATAAATATAAAATATTAAAAATATAAATTAAAAATATATATTTATAATTAGTTTTTAAAAAATATTATATTTTAATTAGTGATGAAATTATTTATGATGGAATATCCATCGTAAAAACAATCATTTGCGATGTATGATTTTCATCGCAAATAATATATTTTTTAAATATAAAAATATTTTTTAAAGTTGTTTGTGAAGAAAATTTTTTGTTGCAAATAATTTTTTTTGCAATGAAAATATTTATGACGCAAATTTATCGTCGTAAAAAAATTAATTTAATTATTTTTTGAAATATTAAATTTATTTATTAAATTATTTATGACAAAAAATTTTATCGTAAATAATTTTATTATGATGAAAATCATCTATTTGCGATGAAATTTTTTCATCATAAATAATTTAAAAAAATAAATATTTTACAATGCAAATTTTTCATCATAAAAAATGTATAATTAGTGACGAAAATTTTTTTTTCATCATAAAATATTATTTACGTTTCAATTTTTAGTGACTAAATATTAGTGATGAAATTTACATCACAAATAAATATTTATCATGAAAATTTAATATTTATAATATTTTTTTATACCGTAATATTCTTTTCTGTTGTAGTGTCCATTCATTTTTCAAGTCATAGCTTGCCTTTTTAGCTGGACTTTAGGTGGTAACCATGAATGTTTGGTGAGACATTTGGCGCTTGTAAGGCCGGGAATGTGATCACGTGTGTAGATCTTCGTTGAAGGAAGTTTGATGCCTTGAGTGGTAGAAGAAGATTTTTGGTAATAGGCATCCTATAGATGGGTAAGCTTGAAATCTATTAAAAAAATAAAATTCAAAGTCAAGTTGAAATAAATTGGCTACCTAGTTTTTCATAAAGAGGATCTGATAGCAAGAACTTGCCATCCTAATATTCTAGAGGCAAGAAATTGCCACTTGAACATTTGAAAAACAACTTAAAGTTATTCAAGTTGATTGAGATAAGATTGTTCAAGTCTTTGAATCAAATGGCAAGTTTCTTTGTCCAAATGATCTAATAGCAGGTTCTTGCCATCCAAAAACTCAAAATTTGATTCAAAAAGATTCGATAGTAGGTCGTTGTCATCCAGTCATTCCAATAATAAGGTGATTCCACCTGAGTACCCAAAAGGATTCTACTAATAGGTTACTATAATGCGTGCCATGGGACAGTAGAGCTCTGCCCTCAAGAATACTTTTTTTTTTTTTGCGGTGTTCAGTTAATCGGCAATAACTTGTGATCCACAACTTAGAATTGAGTTTTCCAAAATGTATTGGATTTTCAACTCAATTCTCTCTCCAACAAGACTAATTTGGATAAAACAATATCTTCTTAGGCAAGGTTGTTCGGTCCACGTATTTGCATAATATTTATTAATTTGAGCATAACTTTCTATCCTATACTCCAAATTGAGTTCTATAACTTGCATCAAATTTGTGACTTGATGCTCTTTCGAAAGAGTATAATCTTCACCATGTCTAGCTCATACAAAAATTTAAAGAATTTTAAATGCTTAAGGACTTGTCTTTTTGGGGCCCTAAGCCATCCATGCATATATGGGTAATGTAATTAATTGGTTTGTAAGTTTTCATGACACCAAAAATAGGGCATATATATACATTTCTTTTCTCTCAGTAGATTGCCAAATGTAATTTTCAGGCCTTGCTACCAATGTTCAATTCTTCATATTAATGTTGTTGAAGTAAACGAAATAAATCAAAAACTCAAAGGTTAGTATGATTGAAAATTGTGTTCATAAATTAATAGAATAGAGCTCGAAATTCTGTTAAATATCAATGACTAAACCAATAAAGTTTTAGGGGAACCCAGATCAAAGGTATGCTAAGTACTATTGTAATAGTGCTATTTCTCCTCTTTTGTAGGATAAGTAGCATCTCTAACACTCACAAGGTACAACCAATCCTCTTCAACCTAGCTCCTCCATGGTGCAACATAAGCACATGAAAGGCTTAGCCTGTCAACCCCTTCAGCTACCAAGAATAATATTTATGATATTATATAAATATAGGAAAAGTAGCAGCAAAAGATATGAAAATTGTAGGCAAGGAAAAAAAAGAAGAATGCAATGGATGGCTATTTCATGGAGAAAGGACTCTCCATATAATTTGTATGGAGTGCGTGGATCATAGCCCTTACAAAAGGCCAGTCTAATAGCAGCTTCAACTGCTAGTCTCTTAGCCTATAAAGGCCTAAATAAGTGGATAATAGGGGTCATAGCTGTTATGGGCTCACAAAGCCATCCTAATAGCAGCATGGCAAGAGGACTCTCCAAGGACTAGTCCAATAATGCTTAAGGCAAAGCCTAGTTAAACTTGAAATAAATTTGATAGAAGTCGAGAGACAAAAGGTAGGCCTTCACATGGCACGCACAACAATTCTTGTGACACTTTGTGCATGGGATGACCACTAAAGCCAAGCACCGGTCGGCATGTTTGTGTGATGAATGGCTAGCAGGCCTGTATATCCAACTAGAATCCACTAATATCCTAAGATGGGACCAAATTTAAAGGAACAACTGAGAGTAGAATGCTTTAATGGTTGAACTGTTCTAACTAATAAATAAAAAATATTAAATAATTAAATATCATCTAATAGATGCTTCATTCGAAATTGAATCTTATTTTACTACAAAAATAAGAACTTTAGTAGTGATCAAAATAGCTGGTAAAAGCAAGAAAAATCGTTAGGAAAAAATTTGCTAGTAGTTTCTCCGATCGCTGCTATGCTGCTGGAGAAGCTACCATCACCATTGCATTTTAAGATTTTACCAATAGTCATGACCGCCGGAAAATGTCAAACATTTTCCGACGGTCATGACCGCTGGAAAAGTTAAAGTTTTGGCAATGGTTTCAATGTTGACTACTGGAAAAAGCAAAATATATTCCAACGGTCAGAACCATTGGGCAAAGATTTAGAAACCTTTCTCAGCAGTCGTTTAAAAAAGCTGGAAGTATCTTAGCAGCATTTCTAGCTCCAGAAATTTTGACCATCGAAAAATTTTAATCTTATAGTAGTGGTTTTAACAGCTGGAAATGTGGGTTTAGTAACACATTGATCACTGAAAATATACATTTAGCAGCAAATATGGTCGTTGGTAATAACCTTTTAACAGCGAATATGACCGTAGGCAATACTTTATATATTATTTTTAAAAACAGATACCTAATAACTTGAATATGAGCATACATAGTATTCTCCTTTTCAATTGCATCTTAAAGCAATCTAATTTAAAAATAAGTAATTAATCAAAATTTTGAATTCAACTTTCACAAATGATTAAAATAAGTTACTTTTTCATAAAGCAAATAAAAGCTTACAATAAAAAGAGCTTTTCATATAACAATGCTAATAGCAATGAAAGTATTAATTTTTAAACAAAGTTATAGATATATCCTTCAAGATTTTGATAAAAAAATCTATTATCCCAAGTAGACAAATAAAAAAAGACTATGTACATAATGATTCGGAGCTTTGCATCATTTCTCGACAAGTTTAATCTACAAAAAAAGAAAAAAAAGTATAATTAGCCTATAAGTAAATAATATATAAAAGTAATAAAAATTAATAAAAAAGGTAGATAAGAAACTATAATACATACAAAAGTAGAGGGTTACATAATTATTGAGCCTATAGCATCACCAATAACTTGGTGCAGTCCATTGATCCAGATCAATGGCTCACTTTATACTCTTATAAAATCAATATAAATCTTCCAAAATTCGATCACTAGAATAGTATTACCCACCATCTTAGATGAATTTTTACTTATAAGCATTCTGTGCACCACCTCAGTTTTGTATGGCCATCTTGAACTCTTCAAGATGACCTCATTTCCTTCCTATAAATAGAGTTTTAATTTACAATATAATATAAATAAAAATAAAAAATATAAATATATGAAAAAGTAATAGAGAATGATCAATTTACCTTGATGGTGCAAGCTTGTTGGGATCTTGCTCTTTTATCCTAGCTTTTCTATAATTAAGTAAAGAATTAGATTGATAACAAGAATTAGATTCATCCAATATCAGCCTAAGTAAATAAAAAGTGCTATAAGAGCAAATAATAAAATAATATATAATAATGCAATCCATTAGTTGCAAACATTGTAGTTTATAAGATATGAGATGATGCTATAGAAAGTTCATACATATATATGTTAATATAAATATGTTATATTGAAATCCAGTGTAAATTTTTGAAGTAATTAAGTGCCATATTGAAGGGAAAAAAATCAGACATAAGCCTAGTTAGGTGAAAATCCGGGCAACAAATGAATGGATGACATTGTTCATCATTATCATTCAGTAGCTCCTATACCTCGGTGTTTAGTTGACATCAATATTTCCAAAACAATCATGTTTTGACTAGCTGAAGTATTAGACTGGTTGATTGCTCGACCACAAACAATATTCTCTAGCATGAAGTGAAACCCCTCTCAAGTTACAATAGTGTTATTACTTGAACTAGTTCTATACAAAATTCTATCCAAAAATGCACAACATACTCTAATAGGTATGATCATGATGTTCATAAGTATTCTTCAAAACCAGTTTGAGTTCACAAAAAATAAAGGAAATTAATTAATTTTAAAGAAGTTAATCACCACTCAAAATGTGTGTGAGAGAGAGAATACAACAATGACCATATGAACTAGTGAAACACAAACAATTGATGCAGCATATGTTAATACTAGATAATATAAACATAATCTAGGTTTAATTAAGTATCGATGGTCAACTTTAAGACAATTGATGAAATAATCATATAAAAATGTTAGATATATGCCTTAGAAGCCAATCAGACCAACACATTTATTTTTCTAAAATATAATTTTATACTTGATCTTATTATTATTAATAATATTGGGTAGTTTATTTTCACTCATATTGTGTATGTGTCCATGAATCGTCCAGTGAATTAATAAGATGATGACATATATTCTCAATAGTTGAGAATTTGAGGTCTATGTCATTGGTGATCAATTTTTAAAATACTCTTGATCGATGGATCATCACGAAGATGGTGATTGATCCGATAAGATTGGTGCATAAATTATTTTTCTTTAGATAAATAAATTTTGAGTTTACAGTGTGGGAACACTAGAGTGAGAGTGCAGATGGTTGTTAGAGAATAAGAGTATCAAGAATGACTAACACAAGAAGTCACTTGGATGTCTACTAACTCGTCAGTGACTTTCTTGATGCTGTAGTAGTGTGACTGATTCTTTGACCTATAGTACCTTGATTATTCACAATGAGGTTGCTGTAGTTTGACTGTACATACACTTGGTCCCTAGACATTCGGATCCTTACGGTGTAGATTAGCTACAGTAGGTTCATTGTAGGAGTAGGGTATGCACCTAGATAAGATTTATCGATCTTGATAGATAAGGAGTAATCTTATATGATTTATGAGACTGAGTTCTAAAGACCATGATCATGATAGTGTGAATAATAGAAAAAAAATTTATAAGATTTCACAAATAAATTCAAGTTGAATAAATCTTACATAAGATGGATGATAGAATTTGACGAGTTTTCATAATCTTCATTTTGTCGGGACTAATGATAGAAGAACTATATCATATGGTAACTACACCTAAGAGGTTCACTCCTTCCATTCTATTGGATTACCACTATTATTGTTAGGTGTCACTGATAGATTGTGAGACCAATAAGAATTATTTGATGGTCAATAATTCTCATTTAGTGAGTTAAAATTATTTCAATCCATTGAATGAAGTTTCAATGATATTTATGATGGAGATCATAGTATATCTCACTATCAAACAGAATAAAATCTATGAATTTGCATATATAAGAGATCCTGACTGATTGAATAGTTGAATTATGATTTTGAATTGCAAAAGAATTCGATTATCAATATAATTGATGAATGAACTGATTCATAAAAGTTACATGAGATGACTTGCTAACAGTTAGTGAGTTAAAAGAGAATTTATTTATAATTATTGCTATATTATTTGATTTGATCAAATAATTGAGATTGAGTCCTAATCAAATTAAATTGAAATTTAATTTGATTAGACATGGTCTGAGTTTGACTTAGATTAGATTTAATAAGTTTAAAAGATTTAGACTCAATAAGTAGTTGACTTATTAAGAAACCAAACCATATAAAACTTTATCTGCAAAAGTGATTTAGTTGCGGATCGACTCTTTCTTTTTGAGAGAGGGTGCCTCATATAGGACCACACCCATCTCTTCATGTGGATTTTGGTTTTGCATGGAGAAGGGTGAGCGCAAGTTAAGATGGTGTGGGACTCCATCATAAAGAGTCTTAGTGCCCCATGACTCTCTTCCTAGAACCCTAAGGCATTGGATTTAAAGGGATTAGATGTGGGTGCCTCCTTATCCCATCTTAATGTGAGATAAGTGTGGAAAAAAAAAGAGGGGCAGTGTGAGAAGTAATTGGCACAAAATAAAAGAGAAGAAGGGGTGCTAGTTAATTAATCTTGATGCCTCTTCTTTCTTACATGAGATGTCCAAGAGTTGGACATTCTCAAGCCTTTCTTCCTTCTTCCATACTATGTCCAAGAGTTGGACAATCCCCTAGCCTTATCCTTCCACAAGCCCATGTCCAAGTGTTGGACGCCATCTCCTCTCCCATCTTTCCTCCTCCTCTAGTCTTTCTGATGTTCTCTTGAGAAGAGAAAAGGATTAGAAAATTCAATAATCGAATGAGCGATCTCTGTAAGGGAGTTAGAACCCCAACAAGATCAAGATCTCCTATCAGATCAGCTTTGTGTGAATATTTGTAAAATCAGATGCATGTGTGGCTTCAAGAAATCTTCAAGAGATTCATGGATCATCGAATCATGATGAATATCTACCTGTGCAAGGTAAAGATCAGATCTTCCTCTCTTTATTTCAATCTTAATCTTAAATCTATGAGGGATCTTGGTGTTTTAAGATATGATCTTATGAATGCATGCTTGAATTAAAATTATTTTAATTTCTCTTCTTTTCGCTATGTTTAAAATTTTAATATTGCATGCTACCAGATTTTTTCATAGTAATATCAGAGCCACCCTCATATGATTAAGATTAGGATCTTAGATCTAAAATAATTATTTATGTTTATTGATTTTTATGGTTTTGTTATTGTGATGGCTGATCACAAGCAATTAGAATTATGAACCGAATGATTAAAAGATCGTTTAAAGCATGCATATCAATTGTATTCAGATCTAATTTAATTTTCATGTATGAGATGCATGAGGTGATGATCATGGACAGACCCTTTTAGATCTGTGATATTTTATGATGTGATCATGGTATCTGCAAGCACCATTAAAATTCTATATTTGGAGATCTGCATGTCTCATTAGATTAGATCTAAGTATGTATATTGGGTGCCAGCATGCATTATATGATTCATGTAATTTGGAGACCTGTGAGTCTCATAAAAGGGTTATACTAATTGTTATTATTTTTGATCTTTTGGATTGTATTCTGTGATGTGTTTGTACGTCAATGATTGATTGAATTGCAAGCCTATGGCACATGATGGGCACAGATCATAATGGACGGGTGATCGATGTCGGATCAAAGAGTTGATCGTGATCAAATCAAGGGTGCTCGAGGTCAGATTAAAGAGTTGAAGATGATCAAACCGATTGATGTGGATGTGCTTGTAATAGTGATCCTAAGATCTGATTCCGGCTCAATGGCTCGAGCCTAAATCATAAATCTATGATCATCACCAGTTAAATATATTGCTTGATTAGTTATTTGTATGAGATATAGATAATTAATATTAGTGATTAGTTATTTACATGAGATATAGGTAATTAAATTAGATGAGATCTAAATTAATTTTTTTATATATATTAAGTCGAGCGGTCTTCCACCATTATAGATGTGCGAGCATCCTACTAGTGTTGACTGTTCTTGACTGGTTACAGTGGTTCAATTGCATCGAAAAGATGCAATCACTCTATTAGCATAAGATACTGCAGGATAAAGATAGGGTTAGACTCAATAACTTTAGGTGAGGGACCTAATGACTACTTTATTTATGCATTGAATGGTGGGTCTGACTTAACAAAAAAATGAGGTCAATAACTATCAAATAAGGTCTATATAACTGAGAGATCGAATACCGCTGCAACATGCTTGAGAAGTATTGGATAAGAGTGTTGGAAAATATATCCTAAAAGCCAATCATCAACCTGTTGACGGTTGAGCAACCTTGTATTGTAATTAATTTATTAATAAATAAATATATTTTTGATATTTCATCATAAGTTTTCATCTTCTAATGAACTCCATTATTGTGATGAAGTCCTTAGGACTATTTAGGTTCGATAAAGAGAAAATTTATCGATTAGTCTTTAAAACTGTTCACGATCAAATGATAGGCTGTTAATAAGGATGACAGCTTCTATCGAGCATAGGTCGCTGTAGGCCATATGGGTTGGTTGTCCTCTTAACCAAGGAGTATGGAGACACTGGTATAGCATACAGATGAGATATAAGGGTACATCATCATTGAATGTGACCAACTTCAGAGCATTCTGCTGTCGAGAATGTCTCTGATGGGATATAGGTATAAGTATCTCTTAGACCTGAGATCACCTCAGTGACTTGCAAGCAACTCACTGTGCTTTGGTACTGGACTAACTGAATTTTTAGTTCAGCGATGAAAGGTTTCTGGGCATAGTCAAGTACTTGCAAAGTCAGAGTGTGATCAAGATGGGATTGACCACTCCAAGAGTTGGAGAAGAATGAGTCGCTGTATTTCAATTTAGCAAAATCTTGGCCAGGTGATCCATCAGATGGATTTGATATTTGAAATACAATGTGGACAACCTGATCAGAGTTGACAGTTGAACTCTGAAGTGTCCTATGAGCATTTTTATCAACAAGATGAATTATATGAAAACTATATCAGCATGGATTCTAAGGATGTTGTTCTACACATTCGACCTATCCGACCGTCGGGTACCATTGCTAGATGGTCACTTCGATTGGTACAAAATTTATTTTGTACTACCGACTTAGGTTCGGACCTATGAGATCACACATATTAGAGTTCACTATCCGATCGGATGGTTGATCAACGATTAAAAATCATTCTAGGGTTAAACGATCAATACGATTGACATTTAACCTAGTGCAAGTGTTGCAGGAGGATCGATTAGCAATTCGATTGCTAATTGACTTAATTTGATTAAGTCAATAGGCTAAGATTAAGTCTAATTGAATATAATTTAATTAGATTTGATTTGGGCTTGATTGAATCAAATTCAATTAATTATTGGATAAGCCAAGT
>KE505992.1:144734-162076 GCA_000441515.1 Elaeis oleifera | reverse complement strand
CAGGAGCTGCTCCTTCAGAAGGTTGGGAAGGGAAGGAGTTGGATAATTGATGAGTTTTTGGAAAGCTTGAAGGTCGTCCTCCCCAAGCTAGAAGCTCGGCGAGTAGAGTCCCTCAGGGAACCCCAAGGGGGCAACCCCAACTTCAAGGTCGGGCATGGGACATAGAAATACTTTTCCTTCCAGTTATGAATAGAAGAGGGGGCACCTTTCAGCAACCTCTTTCTACCAAATTGGGAGGAGAAATACCACCAGTCCTTTGCCGAGGGTGACGTTTGAAGGTGTAGAAGTACCTAAACAAAGAAAGGGTTGGCTGGACTTCGACTATGTGGCAAAGGGAAGGAATCCTATCAAAAATCTGAAAGAGTTCGGCGCGACTGAAGCCAAAGAAATATCTAGAAAATGAAAAAGAGCAACGACGAAGGACGGAAGCGGAAGCCGAAGTCCAACACGGAAGGCTTTCTGGTACAAGCAGAAACGGCCAGGAGGGGGGGCACTAGCCCAGTCGGCTAGGCCGGAAAGTTCCAGCTCGTACCCCGAAGGAACTCTATACTGAATCCTTATCAGTAAGAGTTCGTTTGTAGTCAGAGAGCAGGGAATGGCGTCCGGTGTAAAAATCGGACGAGGTTCAGCCCTAGCTACTGGTTTGTCTACGGCACGGAGATTCTGGGAGACTAAGGCAGACGAACTCCTAGAATCGCTAGTGGAGGAGGTGCTAGAACATATTTTGAATCAAGCAAAAACCCTAAAACCCTAAATAAGTTGGGAGAAATAAGAAATAAAAAGTTCGTGGAGAACTAAATGGGTGGAATGTGATTGAAGAAAAATGAAGAAGAAAGAACAGCAAAATGACAAGAACCAAGAGGGGAGTTCTAGTACTAACCTAAACTGCTCCGAAGGATGCGGAGGTGCAGAGATGGGGACGACTCGAAGAACACCTAGGGTCGAAAAGGACGCTGTGGAGGGTCAGAACTCTCAGAAAGAGCATGGGCACCAACAGGACTCTAGGGCAAAGTGAAACCCCTGGAGGAAGAAAGGCGAGTTTAAATAGACCCCGGGATCCGGCACAATAATGATTGCGGATCTTCTCTAACTGACCTATATTCGTCACGTGTCCCACTCATCATGGCAAACGGCTAAAAGCGGCTGACAGCTGACAGAGCCATTATTACGTCGTACCAAGAGCAACGCTCCAACGAAAATTTCGAAAAGTCTCTTCGAATCGCCTCGATTTGAAAAGACTCCGGCACTCACGCATTAAATGCCAAAATATCTGAAAGCAGTTGCATATGAAAATCAAGAAAACAACTTCGACTGTGAAATTTTTATGTACTTTCTTCATTCGGAATTCAAACTCGGAAGTAGGGGGACTGGTGTTGGATATAAAATATCCCCAGCCGAAGTTTGTAAAAGGCCGACCCTTTCAGGGCATTTTCGGCTTTCAACCTGATGCGGCGTCTTTCTGAACTCCCCCGACTGTCCGAGCTTTCATAACGCTCTTCCAAACTTCTCCAATGACGAACTCCTTCAGTCATCCACCGGACTGCTTCAAATGCTCTCCGGGCTCCACTATCAGCCGACCCTTCACAGCGATCGACTGATCTCTGAATCTCCTCAGACTTCTTCCAGCTACGATCAACTCTAATACGAATTTCTTCCAGGACTTCGTCAACGGCCAAACTTCTCCAACAGTAGATTTCTACAACGGCCAAACTCCCTCCAAGTTTCTACGGTGGTCGATCACCTTCTGGATTTCACCCGAGTTCCTACGAGAGTCGGATTTCTGCCTCAACTTTTATTGCAGGTGGGCTTCATTCGAACTTCTACAACGAACAGGCTCCGCTAACAGGAGGTCTACTCCAAGCCACTACTACAGGAGGTCTACTCTGAGCCATTACTACAAGAGGTCTACTCCG
Organism: Elaeis oleifera; assembly: GCA_000441515.1. Lineage (NCBI taxonomy): Eukaryota > Viridiplantae > Streptophyta > Magnoliopsida > Arecales > Arecaceae > Elaeis > Elaeis oleifera. The sequence continues at coordinate 160,163 of KE505992.1, read as the reverse complement.
AGCTACTACTACCAGCGGTCCACTCCGAACTTCTACTACAAGTGATCTGCTTCGAGCTCCTACCGCAAGCAGTCTACTCCGAACTCCTACTACAAGCGGTCCACTCCGAACTTCTACTACAAGTGATCTGCTTCGAGCTCCTACCGTAAGCGGTCTACTCCGAACTCCTATCGCAAACGGTCTATTTCGAACTTCTACTACAAGCGGCTCGCACCGGATCTCTACTGTAAGCAAATTCCATCCGAGCTTCTACTGTAAATAAATTCCTTTCAGATTTCTGTTACAGGCGGACTCCAGCCAAACTTCTTCAATAAGCGGTCCCATCTGAACTTCTACAAAATCGGACTCCGCCGAACCTCCGTAGCGGATAGATTCCAGACGAACTCCTACAACGGACGGATTCCAGCAACTAGATCTCCACAACAACCAACCACCTCCGGTGTCTGCCGTGCCTCCCCAGCCATCAATCTCCAATAGTGTCAGCCAGACTTCAACAACGCCAATCCTTCAGACTCCTCCAGTGGATGAACCTCTACAATGCCATCCGAAGTCCACTACCGGTTAACCCTTAACTGGATTCTTCATGGAGCCGAACTTCACCAACAGAAAGTCTCCATCCGAGCTCCTACAGCAAATGATGTCCGCCTGCAGCATCCGTGCCCAAGGCATCCGACAACCGTAGGCCCGTCAGCAATCTCAAAAATATCCGAGCCTCACTTAGACAGAAAGTCACCCCGCTCCACCAGATACCTCAACCGAGCTTCAGCCGACAGGCCCGAACTCCTTTGCAAGTCGTGGCAATGGCCACTGGCCTGCTCCACTTCCTGTAATGGATCCCACGTGGCTCCACCACTCTCTGGCAAGTCACGACAACGGATATCACTCCACTCTTCACAACATACTACACGTGGCCCTGATGCCACTACTCTCCGTAACAAACTCCGTGTGGCCCCGAATGGCTCACTATCAGGCGGTTACGGATGTCGCTGTCAATCAGTTACGCTCTCTGTCTATAAAAAGGGACCCCAGATACGTTCTTCTCTAAGCTCAAAATTCTATCTCGAAACTCTGCTAAAATTTTCATTCGAGCACTCCATTTCTGTTGAGGCAGAGTACTAACTTGAGCGTCGGAGGGTCTTACTGGAGCAACCCCAACTCCGGTTTAGACTTTCTTTGCAGGTCCCGACGGTGATCGCGGCTTCCTCGACTCCAGCCTCTCCGACGCCAGCAGAATTTTACACCAACAAAATATATCATAAAGACTGACTTAGGAACCTAAAATAGTTTTTAAGTTTTGAGAAGCTTAGCTATGTACTTGATCAGGATATCCCTATATTACCAAACCATCCGACGATTGACCAAAGGACAGTCTGATCATGATCATTATTTGACAATGATCAAAAACTTGGTAGAGCTTGAGAAGCTTGACAAGATCATGCACAAGAAATTGTAAGTAGATTTGATTCTGCAATCTCTTATTAGTTCGTATGGATAGTTTATGATAAACTACCATATTAATAAGACTGATTGCATCTTGACTGAATTATTGAACATGTTGGTGACTATTGAAGGGACCTTGAAGAGTTCAAAGGGCATACTTCTCCTTATAAAGTGAGCTTCTACTTTCAATAGAAAGTTTACTTGGAAGAAGAAGAAGTCCGTGTAGAACAAAAGTCCGAGAGCAGGCCGAAGAAGGAAGTTCCTAAGAAGGCTATTGACAAGAAAAATATTTCCCTACAATGTTAATGACCATTAAAAAAATTATCCTATATACTTGGAGAGCCTAAAGAAAAGAAAGGAGACATGCCTTCAAAAGGTACGTCAGATCTACTCATTATTGAAACAAACCTTATGGTTTCTTCTACTTCTAGTTGGTTTATAGACTCTGATTCGAGTGCTCATTTGTATACTTCAATGCGGGGTCTAAAAGAAAGTAGAGGGCTGAGGGAAGGTGAAGTGACCCTTTGGATTGACAATGGGGCAAGAGTTATTGCTATGGCCTTGGGCATCTATCCTCTACAATTATTATCTGGATTTAGTTTGATACTTAGAGATTGCTATTATGTATCTGCTGCTAGCAAAAATTTGATTTATATTTTATCATTAGCATAGGTTGATAAAGATTACTGTATGATTTATTTTAGAATAAATTGGTTGCATATGATTTTATGATTAACAGTCTCTATCACTTATATATGGATGTATGTGTGAATATATCTGAACAGATAGTGAGTGCCGTAGGATCTAAGAGATCTAGAGGTGAAATAAACTAGAAATATATATGGCACCTTAGGCTTGGTCATATTAGAGAGGATAGAATAAATAGATTGAAGAAAGATGAGCTTCTTGGTTCAAGTGTCTTATCTAGTTTGTGAATCCTGCCTTCAAAGAAGATGGCCAAACTATCTTTTGTAAGACATGGTGAGAGGATCATAGAGATACTTATCCTGGTACACACTGATGATGTGTATGACCCATTTGATGTGCAGGCTAAGGATGGTTATCTTTACTTCATTATCTTTATCGATGATGTTTACGGTATAGATATATGTGTGAGCTACAAATATGAATCCTTTGAAAAGTTCAAAGAATTCAGATATGAGAAAAAAAAACAATTAGAAATCCTTAAGATTTTATGATCAGATCATGGAGGTATATATTTTAGTGGGAGTTTCTAAATTATTTCAAAGAAAATGGTATAGTCTCACAATAGACTTCTCTTGGTACACCTCAACTCAATCGAGTGTCAGAGAGGAGGAGTAGAACTCTATTAGATATCGTCCAATTCATAATGAGCTTCATTGATCTTCTCTTATTTTTTTTGAAACATGCTTTGCCTTTTGTAATTTACATACTAAATAGAGTTTTCTCTAAATCTATTTCTACTACACTGTATGAGATGTAGCATGGTAAAAAATTGAATCTTGATTATCTCAAAATTTAAAGATATTCGATCCATATCAAATGATAACAGATGGATAAGTTAGAGGTTAGGTCTATGAAAGCTCATTTTATTAGATATCCAAAAGAGTATTTGAGATACTACTATTATTAGATGTATTTCCTAGAAGCCAATTGTTGACTGATATATTTTATAATTTCAAAAAATTATTTATACTTGTAAATATTTATTATTAATAAAGGATAATTTTATTTTAATCATATTTTATATGTCTATGATTTATCTAAGAGATTAACAGATGATTTTGTATATTCTTAAGGTGTTGAGAATTTAAAAATATATTATTGGTTAATTTTTAGTGCTGTCGATCGAAGGATCATCATGGAGGATAGTGATCGATCTAGTTAGATCAGTGCATGGATCACCTCCTCTTCAGGCAAATGAGTCTCAAGTCTATAGTGTGAGAACACTGGGATAAGAGTGTAGGTAGTTGTTAGAGAATAACTTGCACAGAGCATGACCAACATAAGAAACTACTTAAATATCTATTCACTCATCAGTGGCCTTCTCAATGCTGCAGTGGTGTGGGTGGTCCTTTGATCTGTGGTGCATCAGCTATTTATAGTGAGGCTACTGTAGTTTGACTACGTGTTCACTTGGTCCCAAGCCATTCGGATCTTTACTGTGTATGTTGCTATGGTGGGTTCAAATTCACTGTTAAGAGTAGGATGCACCTAGATATAATCTATCGATCTTGGTAAAAAAGAGAAGTACTGTGTATGTTGCTATGGTGGGTTCAAATTCACTGTTAAGAGTAGGATGCACCTAGATAGAATCTATCGATCTTGGTAGAAAAGGAGAAGTCCTATATAATTTGTGAGATTGAGTTTAAGAAGTCTTTGGCCAAAATAAGTGTGAATACTAAAAGAATTCTACATGATTCATAAGTGAACTCAAGTCGAGCTAATCTGGCATATGACTGATGTTGGGGTTTGACGAGTTCTCCATGATCTCCATCAAGTCAGGACTCATGATAGAAGGACTGAATCACACGGTAACTACTCTTAAGGGTTCATTACTTTCATTCTGCTAGGTTGCCTCTACATACTGCTAAATATCACGGATGGATTATGGATCCCATCGAGTGTCATCTCAATGATCAATGATCCTCGAAGGACAGAGTTGAAATTATTTCAATCCATCGAAAAAATTTCGATGATATTGTGATGTGGATCATAATATATCTCACTATCAGATAAATAAATCTATAGGATCATACACAAAAGAGATTCTTGTCTGATTAGATGGATGATAAATGATATGAATCATTGAAAGATATAATCGTCAACGTGATTGATGATTAACCTTAAGAATAATTTATAATTATGTAATTCACTAAGTGTTAGTAAATTATAAGAGGATTAATTAGTAATTGGATTGCTAATTAGCTCAATTTGATTGAGTAATAAGGTTCGGATCAAGTCTAATTGAATTAGATTCAGTTTGACTTGGATTGGATTTAATTGGATCGAGGCTAATTGCAAGGGAGACTAATTTTTATTTGATCAGGACTTAGGTTCAATTAATTCTAATTAGATTAGAATTTAATTGAGGAGATTGGGTTTCTAATTGGATTAGGTTCTCTCCTCTCCTTAACCCCAATCAAATCAGATTTGGATTGAACCAAATTGGAATACCTAGAGTCCTAACTCATTGGGACTCTCTCCTTTGCGCATGCCCTAGAATACATGCCTAGATATTACGTGCTAATATTGATTGGCTTAAGGTATTTTGTATGAAAGAGAGGGTGCAAGAAAAGGGTAAGCAGCATAGTGTAATGACTCATCATCTTATCCCTTCAACCAATTTGAATTTGATTCAAATTAATAAAAGATAAGAAGGAAACATATCCAAGATAATAGGAAAGTATGGCGGTGCCAATCCATCCCTTTGTGCATTGAGAAAGAAGGGGGTGTGAGAAAGAATCAGATCTGATTTCTTTCTCGTGCCACACCTCATATTTTGGCGATAAAATATTGCACGCCCCACTTTTTGGCATGCAAGAAGATGTGGTGCCTCCTAAACCTAAATATCCCTTCCTTCCTATAAAAAGTATCCAAAAGTTGGATGCCTAGAATAAGAAAAGTGGAGAGAAAATTATTTCATACGCCTAGCCTCCTTCCTCTCTATTCCTCCTATTCTTCTTCATTGCATAGATTGTCTGTGAGATTCAGAGAAGAAGCTACATCAGCCATTAAAGAGAAGTTCTTTGCAAGGGAGCTAGCACTTTGGAGAGATTGCCTATCTCTGATCAAAACGAGTCCTCATGTGGATATCTGTGGAGGTCAGACACATGCACAGCTGAAGAAATCGTTCAAATCTATGAATCATCAGTTGTGGTGTATTTCGACCCATGCAAGGTATTGAGATTTGATCTCAAATAACTGTATTTTATTTCAAATTATGCATGTCATAGATCCGAATATGGGTAGATTATAGATCTGATCTATTATGAGGGGTTGAAAGGATTTAACCTAAATCATTTCTGCTACATTCAAAATTATTTTGATATATATACATACAACCTATCTATTTTCTAACAGTGGTATCAGAGCCTTAAGTTCTTTTGACATGCATGGATCTAATTTTTCTGATTTAGATCTAAAAGTTAGACTTTGTTTGATTCAATCTTGTCCTAAAATAAGGTTATCCTAATATAAGGTTAACCCCCTGTACTGTAAAGATTGTCTTAGCACAAGATTGATTGATTTTAAAAATTATTTTTGAAATATAAAATCAATCTTTTCGATCTAAAATCAGATGTATTTGTTAATGTTAGATCTAAAATTAGAATGATTAAAAGTTTACATCGGACTGGTATAAGATTATCCTGATATAGGGTTTACCCTCTATATTATAAAAGTTATCCTAGTACGAAGTGAATGAGATTTTAAAAAATATTTTAAAAAATTTTAATCATTATTTTAGATCTAATTATGTATGTATCTGATATATGCTTTATTAATTTTAGATCTAAAATTAATATATATATATATATATGATATATATTGTAGATTTTAGATCTAAAACTTCATATCTGTGATATATGACTTTAGGTTTAGAACTAAAAATATTTCAAGATCATAAGCCATTAATACATGCAATGAAATATAATCTAAAAATATTTTAAAATCTGAATTTTATGTTATTGCATATGGGTATGGATTGAACAAATTAAGTTTGTGATTAGACTATAATTAGGGTCAATTGATTAGATCAGGATAGAATCTTTTTTGATTTTGAGTAGTTGATCAAATCTAATCAATAGTTAGTTAGGATTAGATCAAAAGGGCTCAAAGTGGAGTTTAGTTATAGTTGGTTGTATCGATTTATATTTGATATGAATTGATTGACTCAAGATCAAATTTGGCTCAATGGTCCGAGCTTGGGTCATTAGGCTAACCTGTTCGATTCTAATTTATCAATTATTGTCTAAGGTAAGTTGGCAGTTTTATCGATGATTTTTAATTGGGAGAATACTTACCTGACCATTTCAATAGTATCTAAGGCAAGCATCGACATATCCTTCTATCGATCTCACTTACCTGACCATTTGGTCGATTAAGGATTGAATAAGGTTGCTTGATTATTTGTGTTCATCCATGCCGACCAGAACAGTCAGATATGAGATTGTGCTGACCTGAACCTGATCAGTCAGACATCAAATGTGCTGACTTAGATGAGACTTAACCTAAATCTTCTCACTAAATATTAAGCATAGTGGTCTTCCATCGTTGTAGAGATGTGGGTGCCTTCCTGATGTTGATCGTTCTCAACTGGTTACAGTGGTTCGGTTGCATCAAAAAAATACAATCACTCTATTGACATAGGATGCCCCAAGATAAAGATGGGGTTGGGCCAATAACTATTAGGTGAGGAACTCAATAATGGCTTTGCACCCACTAGTGAACGGTAGGTCTGACTTAACTAAAAAATATATCAATAACTATTAGGTGAGGCCACAAGACTTAGAGACTCAACCCACTGCATCTTGCTTAGTGAAGCAATGGATAAGGTGTTGTCCATTCATTGGTCTGTGCTCATCAATAACTGTTAGCTGAGGTGTGTATAGATCAATGGGACTACAGTGCCCACTTAAAATCGATGCGTATAGATTTTCGTTTCTCCACCTGAAGAGTGTGAAAGATTCAAAAAATTATGGGAGTCTTGTTTATTTTAAAGTCTCTAGAATAAATATTTAACAAGTACAAACATCTAATTAGAAATTATTCTCTCTGTAGATAATCATGTCGAGTTCCAACACTTTAGCCTAAAATCTTGATGCCAATAGGTAGATCGAGACAAACTACAAAGACTGGATTCAAAACTTGAGAATTATTCTCAGTTTCGAGAAGTTAAACCATGTCCTCGATCAGGATATACCTGTGTTACCGGCTCATCCATCTTTGATCAACGAGCCGCACTTGAAAAGTGGATGGACGAAGATAATAGGGCTAGGTGCTATATTCTTACCCCATATCTAATGATCTTCAGTGCCAACATGAAGAGATGAGGACTGCCAAGGATATGCTGACTCACCTACAAGAGTCATACGATAAGCAGAGTTGCACAGCTTGTTTTGAAGTCTCACGAAGACTTTCAGAGCGAAGATGCATGATAGATAGTCCATTAATGATTATTATTTGACAATGATCAAGGACATTGCAGAGCTTCAGAAGCTTGGGATAACGATGTATAAGGAATTACAGGTGGATCTGATCCTGTAATTCCTTCCTAATTTATTTGGATAGTTCATCATGAACTACCATATGAATAAGATTAATACCATCTTGCCTGAATTATTGAATATGTTAGTAACAACTGAGGGTACCTTGAAATATTCAAGGGGCACGGTTCTTACTAAGGAGCAAGCTTCCTCAAAGAGAGAGTCTTCTTTGAAAAAGAAGAAGTCTGCAAAGAAGCAAAAGATCAAAAGCAGGCCTAACAAAGAGGTTCCAAAGAAGGCCAGCAATAAAAAAAAGTGTTTCTACTATAATGTCAAAGGCAACTAGAGAAGGAACTATCCGACCTACCTGGTGAGTGTGAAGAACAAGAAGAATGATGGGCCTTATAAAGGTATGTCTGATTTATTCATAATTGAAACTAATCTAACGATTTTCTCTTCTTCTAGTTAGATTTTAGATTCTGATTTAAGTGCTCACTTGTGCACTTCTATGCAGGATCTGGAAGAACTTAGAGGACTGAGGGAAAGCGAGATCACTCTCCAAGTCGGCAATGGAGCAAGAGTTATTGTTGTGCCCATCGGGACCTACCCTCTACGACTATCGTTAGAAATTAGTTAATTTAAAGACTATCATTTTATACCTATAGCCTGTAGAAATCTAATTTTGTATCTGTGCTGGCACAGGATAACTACAATTTCAATTTCAATAAAGATATGTGTACAATTTATTTGAGAAATAAAGTTGTTGCATGTGCTTTCTTGATTGACGGTCTTTATCATTTGCATGTGGATGCGAGTGTTAATATTAATGAGCAAGTTATGAACGCCGTAGGGTCTAAGAGACTTAGAGACACGATTAGCCAAAAATATCTGTGGCACCTTCGGCTAGGCCATATCGAAGAGGACAGACTTAACAAACTAGAGAAAGTTGGCCTTCTCGAGCTATTGACTTTCAAGTCTTATCTGATTTGTGAGTCATATCTTCAAAAAAAGATGGACAAGCTACCCTTTGTAGGATACAGAGAAAGAGCCACTAAGATATTAGCCTTGATATACACTGATGTGTGTGGTCCATTCGATGTATAGGCCAGAAATGGCTATCTCTACTTCATAATCTTTATCGATAATTTTTATGGTATGGTTTATGTACCTGATGCGACACAAGTCTGAGATCTTTAAAAAGTTCAAAGAGTTCAAATATGAAGTAGAGAAGCAGATCAAAAAATCTATAAAGATTCTTCGATCAGATCTAGGAGGAGAATACCTTCGTGGAGAATTTCAGATCTATCTCAAAGATAACGGCATAGTCTCATAGTAGACACTCTAGGGATGCCTCAGCTCAACAAAATATTCGAAAGGAGGAATCGAATCCTATTGGATATGGTTCGGTCTATGATGAGCTTCATGGATCTTTCTATTTTCTCTGGGGACATGTGTTACTTTCTGTTATTCATCTTTTGAATAAGATTCTCTTTAAATATGTTCCATCACACCATATGAGTTATGGCATGATAAAAAGCTAACTCTTGGTTATCTCAAGATTTGAGGATGTCTGACCTATATCAAGCGACAGCAGGTAAACAAGTTAAAGGCTAGGTTATTAAGGGCTCATTTTATAGAAAATCCTAAGAATCCATGAGATGCTATTTTTATCTTCCTGAGGATCACAATGTGATTGTGAGCCATCATGCCATCTTTTGAAAAAAAATTGATCCAAGATGGAGGTAATAGGAGGAAGATTGAACTTAAAGAGAAGATCTCTGAAAAGTATCGAGTCTAAGAACCTAAATCCAGTAGTGAGCCAATAGATGTGGTACCTCCTCTACCTCGTAGATCAAGTAGGATCTTCCATCCTCTTGAAAGATACTTAGATATTCTTATATAGGATCTAGAGGAAGTATTTCTTGTGAGAGATAGGGACATTAGGAATGATCTCAAGACCTACGATGAGGCAATGTTAGATATAAACTCCGAAAAATGGAAAGAAGCGATGAAGTCAGAAATTGACTCCATGTATTCCAACCAAGTTTAGACCTTAGTAGATCCATCTGAAGGTATTATACCTATTAGGTGTAAATGGATCTATAAAAGAAAATAGATTCAGATGGTAAGGTAGAGACCTATAAGATAAGGCTAGTTGCGAAAGATAATAGTCAATGCAAAGATATTGACTATCAGAAAATCTTTTCGCTCGTGGCCATGCTGAAATCCATCCAAACTCTGCTTGCGGTTGCAGCGTGTCATGATTTTAAAATCTGATAGATGGATGTAAAATTATCTTTCTAAATGGATATCCTGAAGAAGAAATCTATATGGAACAACCTATGGGTTTCACATCCAGTGATAGTGATCACAAAGTCTACAAGCTGCAAAGGTCCATATATGGACTCAAGAAAGTATCTCAGAGTTGGAACACTCACTTTAATAATGTGATCAAAATATTTGATTTCATCAAAAATGAGGAGCCGTATATATACAAAAGGGTCAGTAGAAGCGCTATCGCATTTCTCGTATTGTATATGGATGACATCCTCCTAATTGAGAATCATATTTTCATACTGACATCGATCAAAGTATGATTGTTAAAAAAATTCTTTATGAAAGATCTAGGAGAAGCTTCCTACATTCTTGGTATAAAAGTCTATAGGGATAGATCTAAGAGTGTGATAGGACTCTCATAGTGAATGTACATAGAGGAGGTGCTGAAGAGGTTCAGCATGGAAAACTCTAAGAGGGATCTATTATCTCTTGGCACGGCATTCATCTCTCTAAGAAGATGTATCCTGACATACCTTAAGAGATTCAACGCATGAGCAAGATCCCTTATGCTTCAACAATAAGGAGCCTCATGTACACCATATTGTGTACATGACTTGATATAGCTCTTGCTATGAGTGTCACGAGCAAATATTGATCGAATCCAGATGAAGAGTACTAAATTACTGTGAAGAACATCCTTAAGTACTTGAGAAGGACTAAGAATTTATTCTTGATCTTTGGTGGAGGATCGAAACTGAAAGTAGAAGGATATACTAATTCAGACTTCATGTTTGATGTCGATGATAAAAGATCTATATCGGAGTGTATTTTCTATGTAATAAAAGATCAATTAGTTGGAAGAGTTCCAAGCAGCCGGTCATTACAGATTCGACTATGAAAGTTGAGTACATCACCGCCTCTAAAGCTGCTAAGAAAGTATTCTGGTTCAAGAAATTTCTTACAGAGCTGGATGTGATGCCTCAGATGCTGTTGCACTACACTACAATGACAACAGCACCATAGCCCTCGCTAAAGAGCTCAGGTCTCATCAGAAGTTCAAGCATATAGAGCAGCGGTTCCACATCATATGCGAATACCTTGAGAAAAATTTGTTAAGGTGTAGAGAATTGACTTCGTGCAGAACATGACGGACTTGCTGACCAAGCCTCACAGCCAGCAAAAGATCGAAGCTCACCTTGAGAAGATGGATCTTAGGTATATGGCCAATTTGCTTTAGATCAAGTGGGAGTTTGTTAGATGTGTGCCTTAGAAATCAATTATTGGCTGATGCATTTTATAATTCTAGGATATGTATTATATTATAAATATTATTATTAATAAAAATAATTTTATTTTAATTATATTTTGTGTCCATGATTGTCCTAAAGATTCACAGATGATTTTGTATATTCTAAAGATGTTGAAAATTTGAGATATATATTATTGGTTAATTTTAAATACTTTTGATTAGAAGATCATCACAGAGAGCAGTGATCGATCCAATTAGATCGATGCACAGATCATCTCTCTTTCGGATAGATGAGTCTCGAGTTTAAATGTGGGATACTAGGGTGATAGTGCAGGTGGTTGTTAGAGAACAACTTGCACTGAGCGTAACCAATACGAAAATCATTTGGATGTCTATTCACTCATCGGTGGTCTTCTCGATGCTGCAGTGGTGTGGGTGCTCCTTTGATCTGTGGTGCATTGGCTATTCACGATGAGACTACTGTAGTTTGACTGCACATTCACTTGGTCTCTAGCCATTCAGTCCATACTGTGTATATTGGCTATGGTGTTTTCAAATTTGTTGTTAGGAGTAGGATGTAGCTAGATGAAATCTATCGATCTTGGTAGAAAAGAAGAAGTCCTATAAAATTTGCGAGACTGAGTTCAGAAAGTTTTTGACCAAAGCAAGGGTGAATACTGAAAAAAATTTCACAAAATTTATAAGTGAACTCGAGTTGAGCCAATCTAGCATATAACTGATGTTGGAGTTTGACGAGTACTCCATGACCTCCATCAAGTCAGGACTTCTGATAGAAGACTGAATCATACAGTAACTGTATTTAGATGTTCATTATTTTCATTCTACTAGGTTGCCACTACCTACTGGTTGGTGTCACTGATGGATTGTGGGATCCATCAAATATCATCTTGATGATCGATGATCCTTGAAGGATAGAATTGAAATTATTCTAACCCATCGAAAGAAGTTTCGATGATATTATAATGGGGATCATAATATATTTCACTACCAAATAGAATAAACCTATGGGATCACACACAAAAGAGGTTCTCATCTGATCAGATGGATGATTAATGATTATGAATCATTAAAGTGTATAATCATCAATGTGATTGATGATTAACCTTAAGAAAAGTTGTAATTATGTAATTCGCTAAGTATTAATGAATTATAGAAAGATTAATTAGCAATTGGATTGCTAATTGGCTTAATTTGATTGAGCAATGAGGTTCGAATCATGTCTAATTGAATTAGATTCAGTTTGACTTAGATTGGGTTTGATTGGATCAAGCCTAATTGCAAGGAAGACTAATTCTTGATTTGATCAGGATTTGGATTCAATTAATTTCTAATTAGATTAGGATTTAATTGAGGAGATTGGATTTCTAATTGGATTAGGTTCTCTCCTCTCCTTGAGTCCAACCAAATCAGATTTGGATTGAACCAAATTGGAATACCCAGAGTCCTAACTCACTGGGACTCTCTCCCTTATGCATGCCCTAGAATACACACCTAGATATTACATGCTAATATTGATTGGCATGAGGTATTTTGCATGAAAAAGAGGATGTAAGAAAAGGGTAAGCGGCATAGTGTGATGACTCATCATCTTATCCCTTCAACCAATTTGAATTTGATTCAAATTAATAAGAGGACAAGAAGGAAACATATCTGAGATAATAGAAAAGTGTGGTGGCACCAACCCATCCCTTTGTGCATTGAGAAAAAGTGGACATGAGAAAGAATTTTATCTGATTTCTTTCTCATGCCACACCTCATATTTTGGTGACAAAATATTGCACGCCCACTTTTTGGCATGCAAGAAGGTGTGGCACCTCTTAAACCCTAATATCCCTTCCTCCCTATAAAAAGGGTCTAAAAGTTGGATGCCTAGAATAAGAAAAGTAGAGAGAAATTGTTTTCATGTGCCTAGCCTCCTTCCTCTCTATTCCTCTTATTCTTCTTCATTCATAGAGTGTCTGTGAGATCCGAAGAAGAAGCTACATCAACCATCAAATAGGAGATCTCTGCAAGGGAGTTAGCACCTCGGAGAGATCACATACCTCTGATTGAAACAAGTCCTCATGTGGATACCTGTGGAGGCCAGGCACATGCATAGTTAAAGGAACAGTTCAAATCTATAGATCATCAGCTGCGATGTATTTCGATCCACGTAAGGTATTGAGATCTGATCTCAAATATCTATATTTTATTTTTAGATTATGCATGTCATAGATCCGAGCATGGCTAGATTATAGATATGATTTATTATATGAGACGTTAAAAGGGTTTAACCTAGATCGTTTCCGCTGCATTCAAAATTGTTTTGAAATATATACATGCAACCTACCCATTTTCTAACAACTATTACTTCCTAGAGGATTACAATGTGATTATGAGCCAGCATACTGTATTCTTGGAGAAATAATTTATCCAGGATGGATGAAGTGAGAGAAAATTGAGCTCTAAAAAAAATCTCTAGAGAACAACGAGTCATAAAACCTATAGAACCTACTTATATTGAGCCAATACATATAGTACCTCCTCCATCTCATAGATCTAGTAGAATCTCCCATCTTACTATAAAATACTTAGATATTCTGATAGAGGGGATAGAAGAAATATTTCTCATAAAAGATAAAAAATATGAAGATGATCCCAAAAACTACTGTGAGATGTTGTCAAACATCGATTCTAAGAAGTGATTGAATGCCATGAAGTCTGTTGGTGCAAAAATCCACCGGCGTCGGAGAAGCTGGAGTCGAGGGAGTCGCGGTCGCCATCGGGACCTGCAAAGAAAGTCTCAACCGGAGTTGGGTTGCTCCGGCAAGATCCTCCGACGCTCAAGTCAGTTTTCTGCCTCAACAAGAATGGAGTGCTCGAACGAAAATTTTAGCAGAGTTTTGAGATAGGAATTAGAACTTAGAGAATAACGTATCTGGGGATCCCTTTTTATAAGCGGAGGGCGTAACAGATTGATAGCGACGTTCGCTACCGCGTGGTGGTGGGCCGCTCAGGGCCATGAGTAGTTTGTTATGGAGAGTAGTGGAATGGGGTCGTGGCTATCACCGTGGTCTGCCACGTGGAGCCTGTTGCAGAGAGTGGAGTGGTGTCCGTTGTCGTGACTTACCAGAGCATGATGGAGCCGCATGGGACCCGTTGTAGGAAGTGGAGCAGAGTGGTGGCCATTATTATGGCCTGCCAGGGAGTCCAGGCCTGTCAGCCTAAGCTCGATAGGGGTGTCCGGTGGAGCGAGATAGCTCTCTGTCTGAGGAGAACTCAGATGTTTTCGAGGTTGCTGACAAGTCCGCTGTCAACAGGTGCCTTAGGTGTCGGCGCTGCGGGCTAAAACCATTTTGCTGTAGAAGCTCGGGCGGAGACTTTCCGTTGATGAAGTCCGGCTGGGTTGGCCTGATGTAGAAACTTATTTGAAGGCTGTCTGCTGGGGAGATCTGCTTATATGAGGAGTCTAGTAGAAGGTCGGCCGATGGCCGAATTCGGAAGATGTCGCAGAAGCCCGTCCGTAGGAGGATCCTGTAAAACACTGTTGAAGTTCGATTGGAGCCATCGAAGGTCGGCTGATGTCGACGCTGCTGAAAGTCGGCGGTCGGAGAGGTACGGGAAATGCTGGAGGCAGTCGGTCACCGTAGAAGTTCGTCTGCAGGAGATTGTTCGTCTGTTGTAGAAGTTCGTCAGGAATCTATCCGCTACAGGAGTTCGGTCGGAGTTTGGCTCTCATAGAAGTTCTAATAGGACTGCTTATTGACGAAGCCCGGTTGAGGTCCATTTGCAATAGGAGTCCGAAGGAAATTTATTTATAGAAGAAGCTCGGATGGAGGCTTACAGTAGAGATCCGACGTGGACCGCTCGTAGTAGAAATTTGAAGTAGATCGCTTGTAGTAGAAATTTGGAGTAGATCGTCTGGCTCCCGTAGGAGCTTGGAGTAGATCGTCTGGCTCCCGTAGGAGCTTGGAGTAGATTGTCTGGCTCCCGTAGGAGCTTGGAGTAGGCCGCTCATGGTAGAAATTTGGGGCATGCCGCTTGTAGTAGAAGTTCAGGGTAGGCTGCTTGCAGGAGGTCGGATGAAGCGTACCTACAATGAGAATTCGGGTAGAGGTCCGGCTCCCGTAGGAGCTCGGATGAGGTTTTAAAGGCGGTCGACCGCCGTAGAACTTAGAGGGAGTCCGATTATTGTTGAGATCTGCTGTTGGGAAGTTCGGCCACTGTCGAAGTTCTGGAGGAAGTTCGGGTTGGAGTCGATCGTGGTTGGAAAAA
>KE505992.1:100668-131256 GCA_000441515.1 Elaeis oleifera | reverse complement strand
AATTACCATTTTATCCCTGCACTGAATTTCACAACATTCATATTATACATGACTATCTCGAGAAGTGCATCGAGGTGTAGAGAGTAGACCCCATGGATAATGTGAGAGATCCACTGACTAAACCACCTAGCCAGCTGAGAATCATAGCACATCTTGAGAAGATGGACTTAGGTATATAGTAGATTAACTTTAGTAAAAGTAGAAGATTATTAGATGTATGTCCTAGAAGCCAATCAGATTGATACATTTATTTTTCTAAGATATAATTTATATTGATCTTATTATTATTAATAATATTAGATAATTATTTTTATTCATATTATGTATGTGTCCATGAATCGTCTAGAAAATTAATAAGATGATGACATATTCTCAAAAGTTAAGAATTTGAGGTATGTGTCATTGGTGATTAATTTTTAAATATTTTTGATCAATAGATCATCATTGGGATGATGATTGATTTGATTAAATCGATGTATGGATCGCTTCTTTTTGGATAGATGAATCTCGAGTCAATAGTGTGGGGACACTGAAGTGAGAGTGTGGATGGTTGTTAGAGAATAAGTACGAAGCATGACCAACACGAGAACTTACTTAGATGTCTACTCACTCGTCAGTGACTTTCTTGATATTGTAATGGTGTGACTAATTCTTTGACCTACAGTGCCTCGGCTATTCACAATGAGATTGCTGTAGTTTGACTGTACATACACTTGGTCCCTAATCATTCAGATCCTTGTGATGCAAATTGGCTACAGTAAGTTTATTGTAGGAGTAGGGTGTGCACTAAGATGAGATCTATTGATCTTAATAAATAAGGAGTAGTCCTATGTGATTTATGAGACTGAGTTCTGAAGACTATGGCCATGCAGTGTGAATAATGAAAAAAGATTTTTATAAGATTTCATAGAATAGACTCGAGTTGAATAAATCTTACATATGATAGATGATGGAGTTTAATGAGTTTTTCATAACTTCCATCCTGTCGGGACTCACAGTAGAAGAACTGTATTACATGGTAACTGATGCGCTTCTGTTGCAAGAGTGATCAAAGAAAACAATTAACCGACTACTGCTCTGTAGAACAGGGTGAATCGAGTTGATCCACAAGGACCTAAGGTAGTTGATTGGAAAGAAAAGAGAGTTGTTTGATTGATTTAAATTTAAAGCAAGAGAATGTTGGTAAGCAGGAGAATAATAAAAGCAACTTTAATAAACTGTAATGTGATCTAGAAGAGAAATACGTCTTGTGGTTTTAGTTCCATCCTTCAGTATTTAAGTCAATTTTGAGTCATGCAATCTTTCCATTAAATACATACAATCTTATGTGATGTTTGTTCCCTTGATCTAATTCTAATATAATCTATTCTATCGAGTATGAATCATATCTAATATGATCATGATCCATCCCATAGATATAGATTATTTAGATGATGAAATCAAAGTACAGAACATGTATTTAATAAACCTTACAAATTATCCTAACTTGAGCACAGACCATATCTTTCCATGATCACGATCTCTCTTTAGTCATAATGTGTAAGAAATAATATTGAAGCATAATAAAAAAGCATGTAAAAGATAAATAAGAATAATTTATTACTCAATGAAAGATAGCACAAGATCAGAAATATAAATTTTCATATAAAGACTTCCCCTATTTTTTGAAGACCAAAGACCTTAGCCCAGTATGGTTTCGGTCCTTCTTACCATTGGCATCAGAACCTCCTCCATACAGCACTTGGATCTCTCTATAAATTCCTCTCTCAAACTATAAAATAAAAAGTTGAAACTAAAAAAAAAAAACTCTGAAGGCTGCTGTTCTCCCTCTATTGGATGCCTTCTCCTGTTGCTGCAGTCTCTAATAAATAGGGCTCAAAACAGTGACAAATCTGCATCCAAACTGTGTCACTTCCACATGAAAACTCTGAAAACTTTTAGCCATTTGATTTGATCAAATGGCTTCAAAACATTTCAAAATCAGCCCAGATCGGGTTGCGTGAAATTCAGACCATTGGATCATTCGTTGGATCGAACAATGGCCGTTGGATTGTGCAAATTCTTCTTCAAGTGCCTCTCTACCGATCGGGATGGAGCTCAGCCATCGGATCATCATCAGGAGAGCTTAAGGCTATCGGATCATGCCATGCCAGTAGGCCCCATTGCTTAATATGGAATAGAGGAATCGAAGCTATCCAATCCCATGTTTGATGCACCGCCCGCCTTCTGATAGTGCCATTTCGCCCCGCCTCCTCATGTGCCACGATAAACACCGTGATTGTGGACCGACCGATGGTCCATCATGCATCGACCGCCAGTTTAAGCCAGTTTAAATTGATTCTTGAGGGCATTTTGGTCTTTTTTTGGGTTGAATTTCAGACTATCTTCGGTTCATCCTGAGTCTGATTTGAGTCTAATTCGAGTCCTCTAAATCTGTAAATTGAGCTCTTTATCCTCGCGATCTTCTTTTCTACAAAAATCAATAGAAGCATCAATTTTTAAGAGATAAAGATTATTTAATATGCTTTTGATGCTTTTATTAATATATTTATTGCGTTCATCACACCCCCAACTTGATCTTTGCTCGTCTTTGAGTAAAGTAGATAAATTAGTAGTGTGTACTGATTCATCCTTGAAAGTTATCCTAGGTATTCCAAAAGACAGATGATATACAGTCAGATTATTAAAAAGATACTTCATCGGATTATCAATTCGATCCATTTAGTGGTTGAGTGTTAGCCACAAAAATTTTAGAGGTTCTTTCACCAACTCCCACTCTACTCTTTAAGTCCTCTAACTTGATGTGAGCTAGATTTATTATCTTCTTACAATTTTTTTCTTAATATTTTTTTTTATCAGAGTTTAGTATAATATCTCAGCCTCTTGAGTCTTCTAACTGACTCTTGTAGCAAGATTTCAGCCCATGACTCTCAAATTATTTGGCTTTAGGATATTAGGTGTAGAACACCCCTCGAACTTACTGACTCAAGTCTAAAAAAAGCTGAGGTGAAATCGACTCTTTAACAGATCTCTTGACATCTTCACTTTTTAATGTGAACCATAATATTTCTTAGGTGAAGGAGCCCGGATACTCAATGAGACAATGTAAATTTTTTTTTTAATAAAATAATTTTTAGATAATAAATAAGGAGAACTTTTGCAAAGCTCGATTTTTCCACCCATACCCTCATAAAGTAAATTCTTCATTGAGATTGGTAAGAAGAAGGTTCAAAAATCACTCTTAAAATTTTATTTAGTTTAAACCCTACCACTCCTTGGGTTTTCTTAATAATTTGCCCCTCAATATCTCTAAAATTGTCTAGACCGTTAATCCTCATTGATTATGGTACCTAGTTAACTTTAAATCAAAATTCAGATACACAAAATGAATTATTTTAGACCATACTTGAGGACTCAATTAAATTAGTTATTCTCCTCCCCCCAACTTAATTTTCATGGTCCATAATGGAAGAAGAGAAAAATGATGCAAGGAAAGAAATAAAAGGAAAGATTTCACTTGATGTAAATGTTTTTGGGGTCAAAGGTGATCTGAAGTTGATAGTAGCTTGAGTCTGGATCCTCTAGGTGAAATCGCTTTATAAAAAAATTAAAAAATATATTAATTTAAAGAGATTAGATTGCCTTCCAATAAGTGCTAAGTTTAATGTTTTCAGCCAGACATCATACTACTCAAGGTGGTGCATAGAGGATCATGGCCACCTCAACAATTTCTGGTAACTCCAAGAATGATTTTAATCATTGTCTGTTTACTTTAAAAATTGACCCATTACTTAGATTTTCAATTTCTACAGCCTCGTATGAGAAGACTTCTTTCACTAAATAAGGCCCAGTCCATCTAGATCGTAGTTTCTCTAGAAATAGGTATAGCCTAGAATTATATAAAAGAACTTTTTGTCTAGGTATAAAAGATCTTCTACTAATTACTTGGTCGTGAAAAGCTTTGGTTCTTTCTTTGTAGATTTTAACATTTTCATAGGCATCATTCCTAATTTCCTCAAGTTCATTCATCTGTAGTTTCCTTCATTCTCTAGCTGCATCAAGGTTCATGTTCAATTGCTTGATTGCCCACATCGCCCCATGTTCAAGTTCTACAGGTAAGTGACATGCCTTGTCAAACAGAATCCTAAATGGTGACATACTTAAATTGGTCTTGTAAGCTGCGCGGTATGCCCAAAGTGCATCCACTAGCTTCAGTGATCAGTCTTTTCTACTTGTGCCCATCATTTTTTTAGGATTTGTTTGATTTAACGATTTGATACCTCAACTTGCCCATTGGTTTGAGGGTGATATGGTGTGGCCAATTTGTGAATAATATTATACTTTTTTCATCAATGATGCAAAGGTTCGATTGCAAAAGTGTGTTCCGTAATCACTAGTGATAGCCCTTGGAATACCAAAACGGGAGAGGATATGTTCTTTAAGAAATTTGACCACAACCTTGCTGTCGTTTGATCGACATGGCATTGCCTCTACTCATTTGAAAACATAATCCATAGCTACAAGAATATACTCATTTCCAAAAGATTTTAAGAATGGTCCCATTAAATCTATTCCCCACACATCAAAAATTTCCACAATCAAAATTAGATTCATAGGCATCATATCTCTCTTCAAGATCTGACCTATTTGTTGGCACCTAATATAGCTTTTGTAATATTTGTGGGCATCTCTAAATAGGCTGGGCTAATAAAATCTACATTGGAGGACTTTCACAGTAGTCTTTCTGGATCCAAAATGACCTCCACACGCTTAGTCATGACAGAATGAAAGAATACTCTGGAACTCATGATTTGGGACATATCTTCTAATAATCTAGTTAGGACATTGTTTAAACAAATAAGGATCACCTCAGATAAAATATTTCACCTGGGCAAAGAACTTATATCATCCTGACTCAACCAATAAGAAGGAACCTCTCCAGTGGCTAAATAATTTACAATATCTGCATACTAAGGTTCTTTAGATATTGACATGAGTTGTTCATCAGGGAACGACTCATTGACTGGTACTTCACTATTGGATGGGGTTACTAACTGTGATAGATGGTCAATTCTTGATTTTTTTCTTATCTTTGATTTCTAGATCGAATTCTTGAAGGAGCAAAATCCATCAGATCAATCGTGCTTTAGCATCTTTCTTAGAAAGGAGATGTCTTATGGCTAAATGGTCCATGTATATGATCACATGAGATCCAACCAGATAGGATCTAAATTTTTTTAGGGCAAAGATAATAGCTAAAACTTCTTTGCAGTAGTTAAATAATTCAACTATGCATCGTTCTAGTTTTACTAGCATAATAGATGAACCAGATAGGATCTAAATTTTTTTAGGGTAAAGATGACAGCTAAAACTTCTTTGCAGTAGTTAAATAATTCAACTGCGCATCGTTTTGATTTTACTAGCATAATAGATGACACGCGGCAGCTTGTCAATTCTTTGGCCTAAAATAGCTCTAATAGTGTAATCTGATGCATCGCATATGAGCTCGAAAGGCTGGGTCCAATCAGGTGGGTGCACAATTGGGGCTGAAGTCAGATATTTTTTTAGATGTTTGAAAGATTTGAGACATTCAAGAGTAAACTCAAACTTGACTTTCTTTACTAAAAGATTCGTCAGCAGATGGGTTATCTGGCTAAAATTCTTGATAAACCCCCTGTAGAAGCTAGCATGTCCTAAGAATGAACGAACTTTCTTGACTGAATTAGGTGGTGGAATATTTGTAATTAAGTCAACCTTGGCTTTGTCTACTTCGATGCCCCTCTTTGAGATCACATGGCCAAGCACAATGCCCTCCTTGATCATAAATTTGGCACTTCTTCCAATTTAGAACAAGATGCTTCTCCTTACATCTTTCTAAGACTAGCTTAATTGGTGTAAGCATTCAAAAAAATGGAGCCAAAAATGAAAAAAATCATCCATAAAGATTTCAAGAAACCATTCAATCATGTTCGAAAAGATGCTAATCATACACCTTTAAAAAGTAGATGGAGCATTACACAAACCAAAAGGCATGTGTCTATAGGCGAAGGTGCCAAATAGGCATGTGAATGTGGTCTTCTCTTGGTCCTCAGGTGCTATGAAAATTTGGTTGTAGCCAGAGTACCCATCCAAAAAGCAATAAAACTCATGTCCGGCTAACCTCTCTAACATTTGATCGATGAATGGTAAGGAAAGTGATCCTTTCTAGTATCCACATTCAGTTTTCTATAATCAATACAGACTCTCCATCCAGTTTGAATTCTTGTTGGCATCAGCTCATTATTATCATTTTGTACTATAGTAACTCCTGACTTCTTGGATACTACTTAGACTGGGCTTGCCAAAAAGTATTTGAAATCGGATATATTATTCCATTGTAAAGGAGTTTTATTATGTTCTTCTTCACTACTTCTTTCATGGTTGGGTTAAGTCTCCTTTTGGGGTCTCTTCTGGGCAAGGCTTCCTCCCTTAGGTGAATCTTATGTTGAACAATTGAGGGGCTAATCCCCTTTATATTAGCCATGGTCCATCCCAATGCTTCCTTATTTTCTCTAAGGATGGTCAATAATTCTCTCTTTTGTGTGGGGTCTAGGTCGGCTAAAATGATTATCGATAGATTTTTGATTTTTTTGGATTTTGCAAAAAGGTAAGTTTAAGTGATTAAGTCTAAAACAGTAAATCGTTAAGCTATAAAAGTAGTAAATTATTTTAAACTATAAAAAAGCAAAAATCCCTAAGAATAATAAGCAATAAGTTAGTTATGCAAAATAAGATAATTATTTAACTATGTAATTAAGGTAATCTAGCTAAACAGCATAAACATCTACCATATAAAAAAAATCTATAGCAAGAAATAAAATTTAAAAGCAGTCAAATATATTTTTTTACTTTTTTTAGACTTCCAAAAATAACAAGCAAATATTATGAAGCAATTAAGAAGACAAGAGATCACAAAATAAATAATAATAATAAATTTAATATTTTTATTTTTTCTAAATCAACCGTGCCAAGATCTCTAGCAACGGCATCAAATTTGATGCGCTCCTATCACAAGAACAATCAAAAAAAATAATTAACCGACTGCTGCTCTATAGAATAGGATGAATCGAGTCGATCCACAGGGACCTAAGGTAGTTGATTAGAAAGAAAAAGAGAGTTGTTTGATTGATTTAAAATTTTAAAAGCAAAAGAATGTTGGTAAGTAGGAGAATAATAAAAGTAACTTTAATAAACTGTAATGTGATCTAGAAGAGAAGTACATCTTGGGGTTTCAGTTCCATCCTTCAGTATTTAAGTCAGTATTTGAGTCATGCAATCTTTCCATTAAATACATGCAATCTTATGTGATGTTTGTTCCCTTGATCTAACTCTAATATAACCTATTCTATCGAGTATGAACCATATCTAACATGATCATGACCCATCCCATAGATATAGATTATTTAGATGATGAAATCAAAGTACAGAACATGTATGTAATAAACCTTACAAATTATCCTAACTTGAGCATAGACCGTATCTTTCCGTGATCACAATCTGTCTCTTTAGTCATAATATTTAAGAAATAACATTGAAACATAATAAAAAGCATGTAAAAGATAAATAAAATAATTTATTACTCAATGAAAAGATAACACAAGATCAGAAATACAAACTTTTATATGAAGACTTCTCCTACTTTCTGAAGACTAAAGACCTTAGCCTAGTATGGTTTCGATCCTTCTTACCATTGGCATCAGGACCTCCTCCCTACAGTACTTGGGTCTCTCTACTAATTTTTTTTCAAACTCTAAAAATAAAAGTTGAAACTAAAGAAAAAATAAACTCTGAAGGCTGCGGTTCTCCCTTTGTTGGATGCCTTCTCCTATTGCCGCAGTATTCTTTAAATAGGGCTCAAAATAGGCTCAAAATAGTGTCAAATCTGCATCCAAACTATGTCACTTCCACATGAAAACCCTGAAAAAATTTTCAACCATCCGATTTTGATCAAATGGCTTCAAAATATTTCAAAATCAACCCAAATCAGGTCGAGTGAAATTCAGACCATTGGATCGATCGTTGGATCGAACGATGGCTGTTGGATCATGCAAATTCTTCTTCGAGTGACTCTCTACCGATCGAGATGGAGCTCAGCCGTCGGATCATCATCGGGAGAGCTTAAGGCCATTAGATTGTGCCATACCAGCGGGCCCCCATTGCTTGATATGGAATAGAGGAATCAGAGCCGTCTGATCCCATGTTTGACGTGCCGCCCACCAACTGATAGCACCATTTCGCCCCGCCTCCTCATGCACCGCGATAAACACCACGACTGTGGATTGCGCCAAAACCCTGTGGACTGATCGGTGGTCTGTCATGCACCAGTCATTGGTTTAAGCTGATTTAAATTGATTCTTGAGGGCATTTTGATCTTTTTTTAGGTTGAATTTTAGGCTATCTTCGATTCACCCTTTGAGGTCCATCCTAAATCCGATTTGAGTCCAATTCGAGTCCTCTAAACCTGTGAATTGAGCTCTTTGTCCTTACGATCTTCTTTTCTGCAAAAGATCAATAAAAGCATCAATTTTTAAGAGATAAATATTATTTAATATGCTTTTATTAATATATTTATTATGTTCATCAGTAACTACAACTAAGAGGTTCATTTTTTTTATTCTGTTGGGTTGCCACTACATGCTGTTAGGTGTCACTAGTGGATTATGAGATCAATGAGAATTATTTTGATGGTTAATAATTCTCATTTGGTGAGTTAAAATTGTTTCAATCTCTATTGAAAAAAATTTTAATGATATTTGTGATGGAGATCACAGTATATCTCACTATCAGATAGATTAGAACTTATGAGATTACATACATAAGAGGTCCTAACTAATCAGATAGTTGAATTACGATTTCGAATTATAGAAGGATTCGATTATCAATATGATTGATGGTTGGATTGATTTGTAAAAGTTACAAGAGATGACTCGCTAATAGTTAGTGAGTTAAAGGAGGACTTATTTGTAATTATTGCTATATTATTTGATTTGATTAAATAATTGAGGTTGAGTCCTAGTCAAATTAAATTGAGATTTAATTTGCTTAGATATGATTTGAGTTTGATTCAGATTGGGTTTAATAAGTCTGAAAGTTTAGACTCAATAAGTAGTTGATTTATTAAGAACCCAAACCAAATGAGACTCTATCTACAAAAGTGATTTAGTTGCAGAAGGACTCTTTCTTTTTGAGAGAGGGCACCTCATATGGGACCACACCCATCTCTTCATGTGGATTTTTGGTTTGTGTGGAGAAGGGTGAGCGCAAGTTAAGATGGGGTGGGACTCCATCATAAGGAGTCCTGGCACCCCATGACTCTCTTCCTAGAACCCTAAGGCATGGATTTAAAAGTGATTAGATGTGGGTGCCTCCTTATCCCATCTCAATGTGAGATAAGTGTGGAAAAGAAAAGAGGGCGGCATGAGAAGCAGTTGGTGCAAATAAAAGAGAGAAGGGGCGCTAGTTAATTAATCTTGATGCCTCTTTTTTTCTTACATGAGATATCCAAGAGTTGGACATTTTCAAGCCTTCTTTTTCTTCCATGCTATATCCAAGAGTTGGACAACCCCCTAGCCTTATCCTTCCACAAGCCCATGTCTAAGAGTTGGACGCCATCTCCTCTCCCATCTTTCCTCCTCTAATCTTTTTTATGTTCTCTTGAGAAGAAAAAAGGATCAAAAAATTCAACAATTCAAGGAGCGATTTCTGTAAGAAAGCAAGCACTCCGGTGAGATTAGGATCTCTTAATCAGATCAATCTCGTGTACATATCTGTAGAGGTTGAATACGTATGTGGCTTTTAAGAAACTTTTAAGATATGCATGGATCATCGAATCACGGTAAATATCTACCCACACAAGGTGAAGATCAGATCTTTCTTTCTTTTATTTCAATCTTAATCTTAAATCTATGAGGGATCTTGGTGTTTTGAGATGCGATCTCATACATGCATGCTTGAATTAAAATAGTTTAATTTTTCTTCTTTTCGTTACATTTAAAATTTTAATGTTGCATGCTATCAGATTTTCTAACAGAAAAGTCTAATTTTGCATGTGTGATATAATGAATATGCTAGTTAATATTTAGCATCCAACATTACCCAAACTGTTGCATCTAGATAAAAAAAAAAATTCACATCCACATAGTGGATTAATCAATTGTTAATCGTTAGCACTTCCCAAATGCACTCTATCAATTTTATATGAAAGTGCAAACACCTTATAGATGTTATATTCAAATATTTTT
Organism: Elaeis oleifera; assembly: GCA_000441515.1. Taxonomy (NCBI): domain Eukaryota; kingdom Viridiplantae; phylum Streptophyta; class Magnoliopsida; order Arecales; family Arecaceae; genus Elaeis; species Elaeis oleifera. The sequence continues at coordinate 120,976 of KE505992.1, read as the reverse complement.
AAAAATCAACAAAAGCAATTTAAATATTAAAATTGATCCCCCCAGATAAGACAGCATATTCAGAAAAATCACTAATGGTCCACAGTGCTACTACACGTATTGAAAAATTTTGTTTGCATGAAGCATCATATGTAAGGACTCCAGAATCCTATAATTCATTTAATTCCTCTTTAAGAGGTTGTAGATAGACATCAATATCATTTTTAGATTGAGATGGCTCATCAATAAGCAATGATAGCATAAGAAAGTCTGCTTCATGCAAAGCCATGGCAGTAAGTTGTATAGTATCAAAACAACTAGCCATATATTGTGAGCAATATTCATATTTCGAAATAGAATAAAACCATTACTTGCTAACCCAAGTCTGATATTATGAGGATCTGAGGAGAAAGACGGATGTAGGTAGTCAAATATTTTTCATGCTGGAGAGTCGGTGGGATGTCTTAACATTCTATCTTTTATACAGCCATCTTTATGCCATGTCATAAATGAAGTCTTAGTTTCAAAGGGAAGTAATGTAAAATCTTTGTTGGTATTTTCTTCTCCCTTTTTGTGAAAGTCATCTTAACTTCATTTGACAACTTATCACTTTCGAACCATCAGATGCTCACAAGTGTCACATGATGATGCATTAGTAGACTTCTTCCAATATAATGTACAATCATTGGGGCATGTATGAAGTTTTTGGTACCCCAATTTCAGATCTCCAGTAATCCTCTTTACTTCATAAAATTCTTTTGGCAATGTTTCACTATCCGGGAATGCCTATTTTAGTAACTAGAGCAATAATATGAATGAAGTATTACTCCAACCACTTCTATACTTCATACGAAGCAATTGAACAATAAAAGATAGTTTGCTGAACTTCTTGTAATCAGGGTACAGTTCATGTTCAGCATCTTCAACTAACTTATAAAACTTATTGGCTTTAGCATTATGCTTCTCTATATATTCATGACTAGAATCACTTGCATCACTATCCGAGTTTAACATTGCAAATGCATCATGCAACGTCTCATGGATCTTATCTAGTTGATGTGATTCATCTTGTTTATGAGAGTCAAAAGTAGATGTAGTAGATGATGCAATTTCCCCATGATATATATATAGCCCCTTGCAAAACCATTACATATCAACTGTTCATAAGCTTCTTTTCGAACCATTCACAAGTCGTTACTATATTTCTTACATGGATATAAAATCTTATTTTCATGAGCCGCACTGGCAAATGCAAAGTTAAGAAATCGATTGATTCCTTCCAAGTATGCCTTACTTACCTTACATGATAAGAGACAACTCAAACATAACATTGTCATAGAGGCATCATAAACAAGAGCAATGATGCTTAGAAAAGTAAAAAGAGACTTCATTATCTAGATTGATGAAATTAACTTTTATCCATAAAGGAGCTATGCAATTGGTCACAGAAATCAATTGAAATTAGAAGCCTAACTGTAGAAATTATTAGAAATTAGATCAAGATTAAAATTTAAAGAAAAAATATTATTGCATTGAATATATTTTGATGATTAACCAATAGGCTTGCAGCAAAGTTTCACTAGAACTTCTTGTGACCAATATGTTCTTGAGCATTTCCCATTGCATAAATTTAATAGATGTATTCATATATTATACTACACTATGATAACATCTACTTCTCTTCCTACAACATATGTTTTCACTAAACCTAGATATGGATCTGAAACATTTTATGGTTCTATATCCGGATGCATACCTGAAACAAAGTTTAACATTTTATCAGGTTCAAGTTAGGTTTGTATTGAGTCTAAGTCTATAGATCTGAGTGACAGCCCAAATCTAGGGTGCTGGTGCTCTATCACTGCACGTGGATCTCTAATTGACACAACTAGGTAAAAATGGAGCGACCTTATAAGTAGTGCAAGACAAAGTTTCAGACTAGGTTCAAGACATGAATAAAAGAGTTGGATACAATGACATAATAGATGGATTGAAGGTGAACTTGATGGTAGACTTCTAATATTAAGAACTATGAGGCAACATAAGTCCATAGCCACTTCATCATGAGGAGTATATTGAGAAAAATAGTATTCTGAGATTGTTGTGAGATGTCAAGGGCATTAGGATAGGAATTGTTGATTTTGACTTAAGTAAATACGAATTTAAATTATATGGGAATGGAAGCAAGTTGTAAAATGAAGGGTAGGAAGAGATTAGGCAACAAGCTTTGAGGAAGAAGGAACCTGAGATTTTTGAATGACATGGTGTTTCCTATAAGGCTACCCATTATTTTCTCTTTAAAGGCTATAAGATATTTCAATAAATAATGTTATCCAAAAGTTCTAGTTAGCATCAAGGCATATCTACCATAGATGCCTTAGCCAAGCATTCATTGATTTTGTTCTATAAAAGGAAAGAGTACATCTGAATACCAGCCCAAGCCCAAGCCCAAGTAGAATCATAGCCTACAAAAATTATCATTATTTTGGTTATGAGATTGTGTGCTGTCATGGGCAGGATATTTAACGACTACAAGGCAAATGATACAAACCGGTCTCTGAGATAATAATATTAAAAAGTACAGGCTTCTAATTTGAATTCAATACCATGAAAGCTTATGGTAGCATCATTCTTGAGTTCGTTTTCCTGATGTTTTATGTTCTGATAGGTATCTAGTATTTTTTAGTTAAAACTATTTTCTACAAATATTTTTGGCAAACTATTGGCATATGCCAACTAAATTTATCCAATATCTAACAAATTACCTCCTTAAAAAATTAATTTCAGATGACAACTCCTTCTATGCTCAAAGAAATTATCCTCTAGTTCGTAACTGGTCTCAAATGTGCTTCTCATGTCAAATTTAGAACTAAAGAAATATAGCAGTAATCTATTTTCCACCTCCCTAGGAGAATTGCAATAGTGCTTTTGCAGTTTAAGATAATTCTGTACCTTCTAACAAAATTATGTCAGCATGAAATACATCTACACATACTAAGTAAATAACAATCTCTGGGCTTTTGACATATGCTCATAACTAAAATATTCTTTGAAATCATTCTCAATAACTTAGTGGACAAAATTATTAATTTATTTCCAATCCTCACTCCAACTGACATTTGACATATAAAAGCTGCAATTCTTGCAATCAATTAAACCTTCAACCCTTTATTCAAATGAATTGTTCGCAAAGCTCTTTTAAAGGCCTCAAGGTAGTCAATTCACTGTTGGTAGCCGACCCTCTCCTATTGGGTAGGATTTCTAAATTGTTGGAGGAAAACAAAGAGCAATCATTGAAATTCTCATCCCTAATCCTAGCTCCAACCTAGTTAAGCATCCTGAGGTTTACTATTTCCAAATAAATTTCCAAATCAAGCTAAGAGAAATAGAAAAGATTCAATTGGAGCTTGTTAATTCAAACAACAAACAATAAAGGAATCAATCAGGGGATGAGGGGACCTACGGGGGAGGAGCAGGCAGTGTGGAGGACATAATGTTCTTGGATGTTGGAGCAAAATTCAATGATGATCTTATTGAGATCACCATGAAGGATGGATCCATTTTAAATGGAAGCACCATCGTAGATAGTTATCTAGCCGGCGAGGATGATATTGGGGGCGACATAGATATGTACGGTGATTTTTGGCACCCACTACCCCAGGGGAAAGACGATGAAGGCTTCTTGGTATTCAGATAAATTGCGACGGTAGCGCACCCACGATGCTCATCGATATTTGGAGAGGCAAGATGGTGTTCTTCTTGGAAGTGTAATGGCAAAGCGGAATCTAGAGCTTGGTGAGGTCTTAAAGCAGAGAGAGGAGAGTGGCGGTCATCGATAGATTTAAAGAATCCTTTGAGAATGTGAAGAGATGATGAGCACTCGAAAAAAAAACCTTGTGAAAGAGGAAGGATGTGAAAAAAATTTCATGACCGAATGAGGAAGGTGTGAAAAAAAAATTTGTACATAGAAGAGAAAGCTAAGGGATGCACGTAGGTATTTGAGTCAGTTTATTAGTATACTATAATGTATATCTTTTCCAGTGGTTTAAGAAGATCATCGGATAAAATAGAATCTTTCCTAATAGTTTGATTTGACTGTTGATAAAATAAATTTTTTTCTAGAGATGTGACGTGATCATCGATAAAATAATTTTTTCAATGATTTGATCGAACCACTGAAAAAAATAAGATTTTTTAGTGATTGATTTGATCATTAGAAAAATAAATTTATCCATTATATTCAAAAAAATACTGTCGAAAATCTATTTTACCAGTAATTTTCGATATCTACCGGTAAAGGGTACTGCTAAATTTTTTTTATAATATTTTTTTCCTTGAATTTGGTGGTAAAGTCCTTTCCTTATTTATTTGGAAGCAGAATAGATCCGATCCATGTTGCACTGTCATGGTAGTTTTTTTTTAATGTAAGTTGCATTATGGTATTGTGGAGCTATTTCCATCACTATTTGCCAATTTACTTTATAATAGCGTTGTTGATAAAAAAAATTAAAAAAATCTAAAAATCTATAACAAAAACAATAAACAATCTTCACTATAATTTTTTAAATAATATATTTTATAATTTAGGTACATATGTATATGATCATGCATCATAATCCTTACAAGAAATAGGACATTTTTAAAGAAAGTGACAACTTCTCACCAGAAAAGCAACATTCACAGCTCATATCAGCTGTATTGCAATCTTTATCCGGATTGCACTCGGGCCAAACGGTGACGTCATGAGTCATGCGGCATATCACCCTTTCATCCGCGTCGATCCATCGTCCCAACTCCTAAATGCCGACGAAATCCCCTTCTCCTTACAAATCCAACCGCATTCGGTTGCATCACCACCTTGTAACGATAACCAAGGTCAACATCGCCACTCCGGTACGCACACGGTTTTACTCGGACCAGTCTGGCCCGTGAATGACTTGTCCGATACGGTGACCTGACTACCAAATCTATCAGAAAGAATCCTGCAAGACGAAAAAGTTCTACGGGTCCCAAAGCTTTCACCAACACGTTTCCCTCTCCACCTGCCACCAAGGTATTATAATATGTTAAACAAACCTTATAGCAGTTTTGGCCACTATTCCATCGTACGTTATAATTATATACTCTTAAATTAAACAAGTATAGTCATTTCAAAATTCAAATTTTTATATTACTTTTCTCGAAATGAATATGGTAGTGGCTAAACAGTAATATATTTCATTAAGTAATAATAATCAAAAAATTTATGCTATTGTAGGATTGCCACCATCCTAATTAAAAAAGATTGAAATGAGAGAATATAATAAAAAAAAGGATAAGAAATATCAACAGACGGGCCCAACGATAAAAAAGTCCAACCAAAAAATTCACTACCCTAGAGCTATGTTCCCACGCAAGAAAAGGAAAGGAAGATAAACGAATAGAAAAAAAAAAAAGCAAAACAAATATTCTTGTGATGAATTATCTATTTTTTTTCTATCATAAGACCATGACAACAGTAGTTATAATATTGATTATTTAATATAGTAATAGCATGTGCATTATTTATTAATAAAAGTTTGAGGAAGTATCTTATTTTTTCATATTCATTTTATAAATGAAAGTGAATCCAATAATACCTATTCAGATTTATTTTGTATTGAATCTATCTACATATAGATAAAATTTGAGTATCCATCTAATATTTGTATCCATATACATCTCTATCAAACAAAAATAGATATAAATATAGATAGATAACTATCGATCCATATTCGAATATTTAATTTTATTTATAATTTTATTATTTTTATATAATACTCATAAATTTTTAAATAAAATATATAATCATATTAATATGCTATTAATTTAATTTATTATCTATTTAATATTTTTTAATTATATGATTATAAAGTTTAATTATCTGATTTATATCTATATTTATATCCATACTTCCAATATTCGATTTATATTTTTATTTATTTAAAATAAATATAAATATAAATTTTTGATTAATATTAATATTAATATTTATATTTATCAAATAAAATAAATATTGATATTAAATATACTGATATCTATCCATATTCGAATCGATTCCGGCCATTTCTATTTAAAAAATATTAAAAATAATATGTTTTTATGTAAATAATGACTTATATTTTTTTTGGGTGACTTATGGCCGTTGTGATTATCGTAGCCATCTATGGCAGTTTTGGGGAATCCATCACAACATAATACTAAATGCCATCGTACCAAAAAAAAAAAACAAAAACAAAACAAACCCTGCGTGCCAGTAGAGGATACAAATCTTGGTAATAATATGGGCCTTGATTTTTTTTTTCTTTTGTTTTTATTGGACACTGAATCTTGGCTGACGGTTTCCCGGTGTGCGTATATAAAACCACGGCATGCATTGACTCCTCTCTCCCAAGAAAATTACTCTCCTTTCTTCTCTCTCTCTCTCTCTCTCTCTCTCTATCTGGGTTTTTGGTGAGGAGATGGGGAGGCGGAGGGGGGCGAGAGGGCCGGTGAACGTTATGTTCGGATGGGTCCGGCGGCAGTCGGTGAGGGTGAAGGTGTTTCTCGGCGCGGTGGCGGCCATCCTGGCCCTTGTGGCCTTGAAAAAACTCGTCCATAACTACAACCATTTCTTCATCGCCGCCGAGGCCGTCCACGCCGCCGGCATCCTGGTCCTCATCTACAAGCTCACCACCAAAAGACCTGCTCTGGTTATCTCCTCCTCTCTCTCTCAGTTTTCTTTTTCTTTTACTGGTATAGAATTTAGCAGTATATAGTATATCTGCTTTGCGGATTCTAAAGCATATGTCGATGTGTTTGATAAATAGTAACATTCTTTTTGCCTGATTTTGACATTATAGTAGTTGTAGGGATCATGGTTTTGGTCTATGCGATTTTTTTGCTTGAATTTGGTTTTTTGGAAAAGCTTAGGATTTTTTTTTCAACAAAAAAAAAAGGCTTAGGATTGTGTTCAAATTCGGTTCTCTACTGGCAGGGAAAATGTTTGCCGGTATAGAATTAGCTGTATATGGTATCTGCTTTGTGAATTGTAATGCACATGCTGATGATGTCTTTGACTAAAAGAAGTTAACATTTGAGGCTGATTTTGCCATTGTACGAATTATAGATTGTGATTCTATGTTTGATTTATATGAAGATGATTTTTTTTAAATTTTAATATTGGAATTGGTGTTTCTTTTCTTTTTGTGAAAATTCTAGGATTGTGTTGAATTTGGTTTCTATTTGGTCTTTAAGGGATTAGTCTCATCGGGTTGATAATTTTTTTGGTACATACATAGCTGTAGACGACTTGGACATTGAGACTCTCTCTCTCTCTCTCTCTCTCTGTCTCTTCTTTTATTTTTTTTCTTTTATTCCATTATTCTTCCATAGATCTTGAATTAAAGTATACAATTAAATAAGTTTATTCGATAGATAGGAGGCCTGAATGCATATGCTAGTTGCAATACCCTGATTGTTGGTCAATTTGATAATAATTTCATGATGTCATAGGAAGATGTTATTTTCACCACATCAGGCACTAATTTGGTTCTGTATTGAACTTTAGAAAAAAGAGTGGTTGTGTAATTAGGTGTTTATTCTCCAAGAAAGTTGCCTGTAGCCCATACTTGGAATTACAACATTGGACTATAGATGTGGCTGGTGGAAACTTTTATTCTCACTGGCAGCAGAGGAAACCTGCTTCCATAAGCTATTTACTTAGCATCTCAAACTACCAGACTCAATATTTGGGATTAGATTATGTTAATTGAGAGTAAAAATGTGCATAGCTGGTTGGATTGTAAAGTCATGAACCTTGGGCACATGCATCGTTATTTGGTCTTACTAAAAGCTGCTTTTAGATGAACCTATTATTTATTCTTAATTGATTAGATGGATCCATAAATTGATGAGATGGGGCATAACCTAGAAAGTACAAACATTCGAGGAACTTGGATATCTTAATAAAATTTAAATTATTAGACAAATGGCTGTGGAGAAGGGTGAACAGGGATAATGATTTAAGGAGAGCGATTCAATAGATGCCATGAAGAGTCATCCTAAGCCTTCATATTAGACTTAATGCTCTTATATTACCGTATATGCTAGTGATAAAACCATCTAACTTCCATCAATGTGCATCTGCTTGTAGATGGGTAATGGTATTACAACAAAGTTCTGGTTTACATTTCGGTACAATCAGCAGACCGTGGAAGTCAATCTTGAGAATTGCAGAAGCTTCTTTGGATAAGAAAGTCTATGTGTCCAATTAAGTTTCGTTACCAATGGGAAGAAGATTTAATACCAGGCTTAGAAAAAAAAATCAATGATAATAGAATCAGCTAAGATAGTGGATCAATTAAATGATAAGATTATTATGGGTCTTGAATAGGTATTAGATTGTGGAAATGAAGCAAGTAACAATCTTTTTTGGGTCATAGTTTTTGAATGAAGGAGAAAGCATCTTGGCCTTGATAAGTATCCAAGCGGCAAGGTTCTCTCTAGGGCCAGGCATCTAGCATTTTTATAGTCAAAATAAGCATTTTGGTTAGGAAGTTCCCATGTATGTGGTTCTTTAGAGTGCTTTTAGTCAATGTTAAGAGTTGAGCTCTTGAGAACTTGAGAAATATAGGAATGGAGAATTTTTTGAATGCGCAGTTTTCATTAGAAAGCTTGAAGCTGTAAACCTCTTGAATTGTAATCTTATCTTTCTCTATGAGATTTTGTTGTTTTATTGCATATATAACCTTCTCTTGCCTGGATTTTCCTTCACTCATTTTCTGGATGGTTGATGTCAAGTTGATAGCTGGTTATAAGAGTTTATCGATTATTGCATAGAACCTTCTCCACTAAGAGTTGTGCTGCACAACTAACTTCACTTGATGAAAAGCACTTGGATGGTGATATGGTTATGATTATTTTTGAAGAAGGATATGCAATAGGATTGCTAGACCACTATTAGGGGTTCATCATGTAGTTTTTGAGTAGTGTAATCTTGAGTAGTTTAGATACCAAGAACTGTACCAAAACATGCTGAAATGGTGCAGATTCTAATGGGTGATTTGTTTCATGAAATTTTAAAAACATTATGCAATGGCAACCTCTCTGTTTCTTTCAGTAGTCTACTAACAAGTTAGGCAGTCTCGTCGACTTAAGGTAGTGTTTCGGACTTTATACATTGAGGTAAATATTCCTGATTCACATATAAAATCGGCTGACATGTGTTGCAATTTGAACTCAAGAGAATTAGTCATTGATGGATCTTCTTGACTCTGTAAGAACCAAATCAAAAAAAAAAAGACTTGTTATTTTTACATTACATATTATACCTGCAAATTGTCGGTTGAAAGAATGAAATGTTTTTTCATTTATTTTTCTAGAGTCATACCATTGTTTTATTATTTAATAATCCATGTTTTGACACTTTGTTTCTTGTCCTTAGGTCTTTCATTGAAATCGCAAGAGTTAACTGCGACATTCCTAGCTGTACGGCTATATTGCAGTTACGTCATTGAAATGGACATTCATACAGTTCTTGATTTTGCAACACTTGTCCCTACTCTTTGGGTTATATATATGATACGATTCAGACTGAAGTCAAGCTACATTAAAGAATTAGACAGCATGCCAAGATATTATTTGGTAATAAACTGCACTACCATCAATATTTGTATGTCTTCCAGGATGAAATTTGATAATTCTATCTGTTTAATCCCTACCTGCTTTAATTTGTCAGACCTTGATTTTGCAAGATCTTCTTTTACTGGACTATATTGTGATCAATTTCTTCCCATATATGGTGTTCTCATGAACATTTTCAAGATTAATACCTAACTCTTACATAGCCAAATAGGGGAGGTGATGGGTCAGATTCAGGTCAGATCATGCTATATCCCCCAATTCTGGACATGTTTCCTAGGATTTAAACCCAGATTCAAATCTGACTTCCAAATTAAAGCCATTTAACCTCTCATCATCAGTACACCATTGAGATATACTTCAGAGAAACAATGTAGAATGTATTTTTGACAATTTAATACTGTCAATTGGATCCATGCATTAATTTAAATGTGCTTGGATATATGAGGGCCCTTTGAAATATCTTGATGAGGGATAGAGGGAGTGCTCCCAGAACAGATAAATACTTTGACAGCAAAGCTAATTTCAAACAAGTACAACTTAAAATGATGAGTAGTTGCTGCATTTCTAATTAGCATTGTTGTCAAGACATGACTCATTATCATCTCATGGTGGTTGGTCTTTTGGGTTTTCAGGTTTGGATCTGCCTAAATTGGAAACTTGATCTTGTTCCAAACCTCACACATTTAATACGGGACACTATTGGATCTAAAATTTACAATTGCAGCTTGGGTTAATGCACTATTAATTTCTTCTCATACTTCTATATGTTGGTGTATTTTATATCGATTCACTGATTTAAATGGCATGTTAAAGTATATTCATATATTATATGTTTACTTTCTAAAACCATTATTTATCATAGTAAATGAATCATTGTAATTTCCACATACTGTATAAACTAATGTTATCAGGTGGTATATGACACATTTTCTGACCCTGATGCACAAACTCTTCCACAAAGATGGGAATTTACGTCATTTTAAATATTTCTGCAGCTCAAGTTTAGTATGTGATTTAATTATTGTATAAAGTGATATTAGTTGACAGTGATTGTGTTAGCTCTGGTGGTGTTCTTTTGAATCTCAATTAAGTATCATGTTATAAAGCATGGAAGATTTCAAATTATTGAATTTTCTCTCATTAAAGCTCCCCTCTATTCAGGTTTCTCATTAGAAGTTTACAGTGAGACTTAAGTACTTAAAAAACAGAATGAATATCATTTTTTCACTTAATATATTTTCGGCAGGTGGTTCCTTGTGCTGTGCTAGCAATTCTCATCCATCCCTGGCTCCATGAATTCCAATTCAATAGAATTTGTTGGGCCTTCTGTGTGTATTTGGAATCTGTATCAGTGCTTCCTCAGCTCAGGCTAATGCAAAATGCTAAGGTGCAAGGGTCCACTGGGACTTTTTACCAAATCGCTTCTTTTACTGAATCGATTTTGACATTTTTTGATATTTGAATTTGCAGATGGTTGAACCCTTCACAGCTCATTATGTATTTGCTTTGGGAGTTTCAAGATTCTTGGGCTGTGCATATTGGATAATTCAGGTGACTTATTTTCAACTTTCAATTTGTTGCTATTCAATTCAATATGATGTCCATAAGACGCAGCCTACAACACTTAAATATGTCATGGAAGTAGTGTAGATTAAATCACTTTTGTTGTCATTTTTTTTTTGCAATTTTTGCAGTTTGCTGCAACTTTCGACTTCATAAACATGCTGTAGGTTTTTTTGCTTAGAATCAAAGTCGAGACTGGGTTATGCTGCAAGGCTTGTCTCCATTATTTTTCAATTGTTTCCTGGTTCTTTCCTCTTAACTTAAAGAAAGATCTAATTAATTTGTAATATTAACAATTCCTCTATAAATTATTGGTTATGTCAGTTTGAATGAGTATCAGCTGTGAGCCAGAAATATGGTAACTGCCAAACACCAAAAGAGCTTAACCCCGTAAGCATTTGAGGCTCCAACCCATAAATCAGTCTTCCACAAGAATTATCCGGATATCAATTCCAATATAACATGCTATGGTAGTTCAGCCAAAAATATGTCCCAATGGTAATGTAATTAAAAGTCTAAACCAATGCCATATATCTCCAGAACATGATCTAAAACACATAATCAAGATCGAGATAATAGCTATGAACTTAAAATAAGAACACCTGCCCCACTTAATCAGTCATGCCTACTTGTAATTTTCAAAATCTATTATCCACACCAAAAGCAGGAAGAGAAAATTTCTTTCCTAATTCCTTATCCTGCTTCTCATCCTAGCACCTTTTTCGATTTGGATAGGATGGAAAACAATTAATTTTCCAAAAACTGTAATCATATGGGTATCATGATGTAGTTGGCTCGCTGAAGGTCTAGGTTCAAGGTACTGGCAATGGCAGATTTTTGAGAGAAATATATAATATATAATGTTAAGAAAAATATGTGTAAATGTTATACTAGAAAAAAGGTCAATAATTTGCCATCAATTTCAAAATAAAAAATTAACTAAGCTGCTATAAATATAGGATATTCTAGTTGCAAATGTTATTTATTTATATAAAAGTGAAAATATTTCTTTATGATGAAATGTATAATAAAATGTAGAATCAATGGCTATATTTTCATTTTCACATAATGGCTGCTAAATGAAATTACTGCAAAATTATAATAGTTACTAAAATTTGGTTATTGTATCATACAAATTGAAAGGTCTCCTAAGCCATTACAATCGCTATTATGTTAGACCTACCACATATTTATAAAATAGTGACATCAAATAGGTGGGTCTGGCATGAAATTTTCAATAAAATTTGATAACATAGACTATTTTGGTTTTATTGTATTTATTTTCTTTGTCAATGGTCATTATTTAATGGTGATATAGACTATTTCATGACCTCACTTATCTTTCAGTAGTACTAGAAGTTGGAATAAGTAATGCACAATAAGCTACCATGAACTAAGATTTTAAATTCCATAAGACACCTGTGTCTTAGTTTCTCCATGGAGCGGGATGCCCCACTATCTTGTCTCACCCTGGCAGTAGTTTCAATTGAGAGTGCCTTAGGTACCCTTAATCTTTCTCCCATTCTTCTTTTGTTTTATTTCTTTTTTCTCTTTCCTTTCTTTTCTTTCCTTTTTTTTCTTTCTTCTTTCTTTCCTTCTTTCTTCCTTTTTTCTTATCCCTTTGTTTCTTTCTTTCTTTCCTTTTCCTTCATCTTTCTCATTTCTTTCTTCCTTCAATCTATTAATTCTTTTCTTCTCTTTTTATTTCTTTCCTTATATTTTTGCTTTTCATCTTTTCTTCTACTTTTCTTTTTCATCTTTTCTTCCTTCCTTTCTTTCCTTGTTTCCTCCTCTTTCCCTTGTGGATGGGGTTCAGAGTCCTGCCCTCTTGCGATTCTGTTTTCTCATAAGAATGGGATGGGATGGTCAGGATGCTCCCTATCCTATCGGGACTTACAACCTGACTATGAACTATTGTGATTCATGATCTCATAGACCAATAATATAACATATGCAATTGTGAGTTTTGTACTTCTATTATTTCTCTATTTTGAATAAAGAATTGATGAGTGGGATATAAACATTAAGGCTGGGAACATAGTTGGCTGAACCATCCCGAATCAGATAGTTTGGGGCATGCCAAACCCTACTGGTGGCTAATTGGTGTGGCAGTTCAGGCGTTCGATTTAGAATGCCGGTGAAAACAATGCAAGGGAGAAGGAAAGGGAGGATGAGAGAGAGAAGAGGGGAGGATGGGAAAGGGAAGACTAGCGGTTGGCGGCAGTGGCCCACCAAGGCTGTAGAGCCTCCAGGTCTCTGGGTCTCTACTGTCTCATCCTATCCAAGGAATAGGGCGGCTTATTCAATCTTGCATTCTTTTCTCGCGCCTTGCCTAGTTCTAGCATCCGCGAGATGCAAAAAGAGAGAGATAGGGAGAGAGAGAGAGAGAGGAGAAGGGAGGGAAAGGAGGTGGAGAGGCTGTTGGATGGCTGCTATGGTCATCGAATGGTCCAAAACATCCCTACAGCTGCCACTATTTGAAATAAGATTACCGACTTCATTGTATATCAGATTTTTTAAAAATTCTGATGGAACAGGGGTAAAGGCCCTGTTTTGAATTAACGACGGCTGCATGATTGTTTTGGGCCATTCGATGGCTACGACGGCCATCCAGCAGTCTTCCAACGGCCTCTTCGTCGCCTTCTCCTGCTTCCTCTCCCTTCCTTCTCTTCTCTTTCTATCTCTCTCTCTTCTTATTTCTTTCATGGAGGACCGTGGAGCCCGAGAGGTCTTGGCGGTCCTTCGGTAGTTTCTGTGGCCCTCTGGTGGCCATTGCCGGTGTCTCCGCCAGCCTTCCTTTCCTCCTCCCTCCCTCCCTCTCTCTTTTTCTTCTTTTTTTCTCTTCAGTTTATCCCCCATTTCTATGTCGATGTAGATCAGGTATAGTCCAGTATGGGGGCATACCAACTTGTACCGCTAGCTGACTGGCATGGGGTTCGATTCTAAGTCAGCGATCCTTGGCTGGCAATGGTTATAATAAGGTTGAATCAACCACACCTCACAAAGTTTCATGATCTTAGTACAAAAGTTTGGAGTGAAAACAAGTACTTATAAGCAAACAAGGAGCAGTGTTATGCACGCATCTAATAATTTCTCTTTAATTTAAATTTTAATTTTTTTATCAATAATGATATATTTAATCAATATCATCATTTTCTCATTACTAGTATTCTTTTCTATGTGTCAAATAACCTACTATGAATATTTGTTTGTATGGAACTATCAGATACAAGCATAATTAATAAAAGATGATTATTTATATGAAGGTATGCTTGAAGAATTCACAAACAAATATCTAATCATGCATAAGAATGCTTGTTGAATTATTTCAAACTTATTCCCATTCAGTGTATTTGTTTACATTACTTGGTGTCATGAATTATGTAGCTGTTTTTTATTGATCAAAGGTGCATGAAATAAATTCTTTTCAAGCTATTGGAGTAGAAATAGATTATTATTCTTTAAATACACAATTATTTATCTGATATTTCACACGGTCAATGCTCATGCCTCCATACTATCTGAAATAAATGGATATAAGAGTGAGCTCTGCACCCAACAAGTAACCAATAATCTTAACTAGTCGGAACAAGTAAGACAAAATATTTTGACAAAACAATCGTATATAGTAAAACTATGTGTTTTGGAAGTAACCTAAAAGTGGTTTATATATAAGCATCATTATTGGTAAGGTAGTGCTAATAATTCAAAAGAGGTTTTCACATTTCATAGTTGTAAATTTCAAAATATTTTATGAAGCTATTTAACATAACTATATTTCAAGAAATAATAAGCTAGAAACATTAGAAAGGTTGAAGGTTACCTTATAACACAGTCCAAATAAACGCCCAAATAGTCAACTTGTGCCCTATCAAGGACCTGATTACCATTTTGCAGTATGATTATCAAAATATGACCAAGATGATTTTATAACTTAAAGTTTCCAAAATTATACAAATACCTTGATAATCTCTTGAAAATCCTAGGAGTCTCAGATATGGTTATGAATCCAAGCAAATCACACTTAGCCCCAAAAACAATGCATCGCTACTATCCTAAGCATGTAAATCCACTAGGCCCCCCTAATTTGGGTAGTTATAACTTATAATAATAAAACTCCATAATTGATGTTCTCTATATTTTTTGATATCCTAAAATTTCAAACTGAAAGAACTAAAGCCCAACTCATCACACTTCTTTATAACATTTTTAACATTAACAAAAGCATAGTGGGTTGGAGGATCTTTAAATTCTAATTGTTGCTGCTGAGAGTCGATCTGGCTTAGGCGATGAGCTAGAGCTAAGGATGAGAGGCACCGAGTGGTGACTCAAGGACTCTAAGAGTTGGTCGGATATTGAAAAGCCGTCGGAGAGATCCAAATCTGTACTTTGACCTCCTAGAATGCCTTGAAACATTGAAGGCAAAGGAAGTCAGTTGGTTGGGGTTCCTGGTGAGGGATCCTTCGATGCCTAAGTTAGTCTATCTCAGGGTAACAGAGGATGTTTTGTAGAGAAGTTGGAGAGAGAGAGAGATCCATAATCCATGTCAGTTTGTCAGTGAAGAAGAGAGAGTGAAAGCTCGAGTCTTAGCTATCCTCCCTCTGTACTTAATGTGGACTTGACACTTGAGTGGTCTTGGAGTTACTTGGAGGGTCCCCAAGGAAAGATTTATATGGATAAAGGTTGATACTCATTGCAATCGGCATCTTAGGATGTATGAGGGAGGTTGTTGAGGATAACCACTCGTATGTCTAGAAGATACGATCCGATAAGATGCAGATCTCATGGTTATGGAAGTTGTTCTGCCATTGTGGGCCAGCTATAACTGAGTGGTGGAGGATTTGGGCATTTCTGTGCAGCTTTCGGGGTCACCACGTGGTGAAAACTGATTGACCAAGGTGAGGACTTCGTGATGGGCTCATGGCAGGCTTTGATTGGTTGGTTTGTTATGCTGGGATCGGAGGCAAATCACTTGCTCCCTACTTCTGAGATAGAGGTACCTTGGTAGCTAAGGTGACGAAAGTAGAAGAGTTGATGGAGATGACCAGCCATGGCATCGTGTACTAACCCACATAGTTGAGCCACAAAGCCACGAATTGAGCCATGAAGCTGAATGTAGAGGCTGAGCTTTGTAGTCAGAACTGATTCATGGAAAAGTTGGTTCTTTGTGTTGTGTTCTAATGTGTGGTGTTGTTGAATGATTATCTAGAGTTGAGATCTTATGGCTGTTGAAGTGGAGTTCGGGGCTTACCCCTAGCCTCAGTTTTAGTCCATCCCACCTGTGTAGGTTAGAATTTCTTTGTGACATCGGCATATTAGCTAGAAGTGCTCGGACTGTTTCACTTGTATAGGTCGGTTGGCTCTCGAGGCTTAGTAGGCACAGTGGCCTGTACCCAGGCCATTTCGCTTGTGTAGATCGGAAGGTCTTCGAGACTTTTAGGCATGGGTGCGTAAGGTGCTTGGGCTGTCCTACCTGTGTAGGTCAGTTAGAACTTCGAGCTTTCAGCATGGGGCTAGAAGTGCTCAAACCATTCCGCCTGTATAGATCGGTTGGCTCATGGAGGCTTTGTGGGCGTGGTGGCTTGTGCTCGGGCTATCAAGCCAATTGGAGCCTACTAGTTCGTCGAGGCTTATGAGTAGGCATGGTGGCCTGTACTCCGGCCATCTTGACTCTGTAGGTTGGAAGGTCTTCACGACTTCAGTGTGGGAGCCGGAAGAGCTTGGGGTCCTGCTTACACAGGTTGGTTGCTTGCCAAGACTTTTTGGCATAAGAGCTAGAGGTGCTTTGGCCATAGAGTTATTGGATGGCTTGTCCTATTGCGCTAGAGAGAGTTTGTCGATGCTCATTGTGAGACTCACCCAACCTATGGTGGGCTTTGTGCACCAAGTTCTTGACCTGAAATTCTTGAAAGAAATTAATTTGATAATTGGGTTAGAGGTTGACTAAATTCCATGCTTATTTTCTTCTTCTTGCCGGCCTTGCGAGATCAGCTTGAAGCGCATAGCAAGGGAGCTTGGTTGTAGAGCTCGGTCAAGAGTGCTCGGCATGGCTTTGGTCGGCTTCCAAGGACTCATGTCCCGCATGCATGGCACTCCCATCTTGGATGACATGGAAGGATGGCCTTTAGGGACCTGCATTCAACGTACACGACATTTGTTCTTGAATGGCTTAGAAAGGCAGCCTCCAAGGACTCACATTGCGATCTCTAATGATGCATAGCCTAAGAGCTTAGCATGGCTTTGGTTGGCCTCTAGGAACTCGTGTCCTGATTTCTGGGGATGCATGATCTGAGAGCTTGGCCTAAGAACTCAACATGGGAGCTCAGCCATTGAGGGCTTACATCCAATCTCTAGGAATGCACGATCCAAAAGCTCGGCATCCAAAGACTCATGTCCCAATCTCCAGGGATGTGTGACTTGAGAGCTCACCTCTAAGGACTTGCATCCCAATCTCTGGGGATGCATAACTTGGGAGATCAGAATAGCTTTAGTCGGCCTTTAGGTACTCGCATCTTAATCTTCAATGATGCGCAACCTTGGAGCTTGGCTTGAGAGCTGGGAATGACTCTAGTTGACTTTTAGGGACTTACATCCTGATCTCCAAGGATGTGCCACTTGGGAGCTCGATGTCTAAAGATTGGCATTGCGATCTCCAGTGATGTGCGACCCAGGAGCTAGGCTTGGGATCTCAGAGTGGCTCTGGTTGAACTTTGGGGACTTGCATCCTGATCTCTAGGAATGTGAGACTCGAGAGCTTGTTATCTAGAGATTTGCATCCAATCTGGATGTGCAACCTAGGAGCTTGGTGTCTAGAGACTTGCACCCGAACTCTTATGATGTGCGACCTGGAGCTTGGAGTGGCTTTGGTTGGCCTCCAAGGACTCATCTTGATCTCCAAAGATGAGGGACTGTGGAGCTCGGCTTTCGGGGACTCGCATCTTGATCTCCAGTGATGCATGATCTGGGAGCTCGAAGTGGCTTGGTCAGCCTTCAGAGACTCACGTCTTGATCTCCAAGGATGCATGACTTGGGAGCTCGGCATCCAGGGACTTACACCCTGTTCTCTAGAGATGCACAACTCGGGAGCTCGGCCTAAGAGCTTGGAGTGGCTTTGGTCGGCCTTCGAGGACTCACATCTTGATCTCCAAGGATGTGTGATTCGGGAGCCCGACATGGCTTTGGTCGGCCTCCAGGGACCTGCATCCTAATCTCTAAGGAAGCGCAACCTGGGAGCTCAGCCTCCAAGGATTGCATCCTGATCTCCAAGAGTGCACAACCTAAGAGCTTGGCATCCAAGATGGTATCTAGGTACTTGCATCCTAGTCTCCAACAATGTGGGTCCCATATGCATGGCACTTGTGTCTCGAGTGGCACGAGAGGGCAACCATCATGGACATGCATCCCATTCACCAAGGATGTGCATCTTGTGCAGAGAGGGTATAGCATCACAAGGGTATAGCATGTGATGTCAGTCGTGGAAGAGGAGTGGAGTGCAAAGTTAGCCATGAGAGCTTGAGAGACTCTTCGTTGGAGTCATAGGCATGTTGGGATGGGTGGCGGATGGCGTCGCTTGAGCTTTCTACATTCTCATGGTGGTTGTAGTTGAGCATAACCTTCAATAATAGGGTTAGGGCTCTTCCTCTAGTGTCAATTTTGTTACCGTCGAGGGTCGATTTGGCTTAAGCGGATGAGCTGGAGCTAAGGATGAAAGGTAGTCAATGGTGACTTAGGATTCTATGAGTTTGGTTGGAGATTGAGAAGCCATTGGAGAGACCTGAATCCACACTTTGGCCTCCTAGAGCATCTTGAAACACCAAAAGTGAAGTCCGCTTGCCGAGCATTTTCCAGGGAGGAACCTTCTGATGCCTAAGTTAGTCTACCTCAAGGTTATAGAGGAGGTTTTGTAGAGAAGAAGGCAAAAATAGAGAGATCAAGAGACCATGTCAATGTGTCAGAAGAAGAGAGGAGAGAGAGAGAGCTAGAGTCTTAGCTATCCTCTCTCTATACTCATTGCGGACTTGACACATGATTGGACTTGACTTGGAGTTACCTAGAAAGTCCTTTAGGAAAGGTTTATATAGGCCAGGATTGGTACCCATCGTGATCGGCATCCTAGGACATATGAGGGAGGTTATTGAGGCTAACCACTCGTATGTCCAGAAGATACAATCAGATAAGATGCGAATGTCATAAATTTTGAGGCCATTCTGCCATTGCAGACTAGCTGTAACTGAGTGGTAGGGGGTTTGAGCACCTCCATGTGCCTTTCAAGGTGGCCACATGGTTGGCTGAGGTGAGGACTTCGTGGCAGGCTCGTGGTAGACTTTGATTGGTCAATTTTGCCATGCTGGCTGGGGTCGGTTTTGAGGCATATCACTAACCATAAGGTCTTATATGCTGAACTTCTAGAAGATTTTCAGAGCTTTTAATAGCTGAAATAATGTATGGACCAATCTAACAAGCAGAAATTTATTTGTTGAAATATAACATGCAGAAATCTAATAATTAGGAATATAGTTTTCTATAACTTATATGCACAAAAATTTATTTGCAGAATTTTATGTCATAGAATAAGTTACAGAATTATCGTATACAGAAATCTAATGACCAGAAATTCAATTGGTTGTAAATTAGTTCACAGAAATTAATGCTCAGAGTTTTATTTTACAGAAATTAAGTAATAAAATATAATTTATGGAATAATCTAATAATCAGAAATTGGGTAAGTAGAAAATTAGCTTGCATAAATTAAAACATATTTAGTTTCTGGAAATAAATTTTATGGCAATTATATGATGCAGAAACTTTTTGAACAAACAACATGTGCAGAAAGTTATTCCAAAAATACATTAATATGGTTCTACATTCTAGAAAGAACTTAATCACAGTAAATTTAAGTCTCTTGCGTCTTGGGGTTTTGGATTTTTATGCAATGACATGCTGTTCAATCACAGTTGAAAGGGATTAAGTTTGAAATATATTGATCGTGATGAGAGCTGAACTTGTGTGGGTGCAAGTGCCATCAAGAGATGGTGCCTGAGAGACCATAGAGGGTGCTCAAAAGAAGAGAGATGCGTGTGAAGAGGGGATGCAAGAGAGAGAGAGAGAGAGAGAGAGGAGGGGG
>KE505992.1:25595-38781 GCA_000441515.1 Elaeis oleifera | reverse complement strand
CGAAATAAATAGTTGCACGTGCTTTTTTGATTGACGGTCTTTATTATTGCATATGGATGCGAGTGTAAATATTAACGAGAAAATTATGAATGCCATAGGATTTAAGAGACTTAGAGATAGAATTAGCCAAAAATATCTGTGGCACCTTAGGATAGGCCATATTGGAGAGGACAGACTCAACAAACTGGAGAAAGATGGTCTTCTCGGAGTATTGACTTCTGAGTCTTATCTGATTTGTGAATCGTGTTTTCAAGAAAAATGACCAAGCTGCCCTTTGTGGGACAAGGAGAAAAGGGTCATTGAGATATTAGCCCTGGTACACTGACGTATGTGGTCCATTTGATGTACAAGTCATAGATGATTATGTCTACATAATTTTTACCGATGATTATTCATAGTATAGGTTTGTGTATTTGATGCATCGAAAGTCTGAAGCCTTTGAAAAGTTTATAGAGTTCAGACATGAAGTAAAAAATAGATCAAAAAATTCATAAAGATTTTTCGATCAAATCGAGAACGAGAATATCTTAATGAAAAATTTTGGACCTATCTCAAGGATAATAGCATAGTCTCACAGTGGACACCACTAGGGATGTCTCAGCTCAACGAGATATTCGAAAGGAGGAATCGGATCCTATTAGATATGGTTCGATCCATGATGAGCTTCACAGACCTTCCTGTCTTTCTTTGAGGAGATGCATTGCTTTCAGCGATTCATCTTTTGAATTGGGTTTCCTCTAAATCCGTCCCTATCACACCATACGAGTTATAGTATGGTAAGAAGCCAACTCTTGGTTATCTTAAGATTTGAGAATGTCCGGTCTATATCAAGCGATAGCAGGTGGATAAGTTAGAGGCTAGATCCTTTAGAGCTCGCTTCATAGGGTATCCTAAGAAAATCATGAGATACTACTTCTATCTTCCTGAGGATCACAATGTGATTGTGAGCCATCATGCCGTCTTCTTAGAAAAAAAATTTATCCAATATGGAGGCAGTGGGAGGAAGATTGAGCTTGAAGAGAAAGTCTTTGAAAAGCATCGAGTCCAAAAACCTGAACCCAGTAGTGAGCCAGTAGATATGATACCTTCTCCACCTCATAGATCAAGTAGGGTCTCCCATCTTCTTGAAAGGTATTTAGATATTCTTACAGAGGATTTAGAGGAAGCGTTCTTTGTGGGAGATAGGGACATTAGGAATGATCCTAAGACCTATGATGAGGCAATGTTAGATATAGACTCTGAGAAATGGATAGAAGCGATGAAGTCAGAAATTGGCTCCATGTATTCCAACTAGGTTTGGTCCTTAGTAGATCCACCTGAAGGTATTGTTCCTATTGAGTGTAAATAGGTTTATAAAGAAAATTGGGTCGGATAGTAAGGTAGAGACCTATAAGACAAGGCTAGTTATGAAAGGTTACAGTCAACGTGAAGGCATTGACTATCATGAAATTTTTTCGTCCGTAGCTATACTGAAATCCATCCGTACTCTGCTTGCTATAGCAGCCTTTCATGATTATGAAATTTGACAGATGGATGTGAAAACTACCTTCTTAAATGGATATCTTGAGGAAGATATCTATATGGAGTAGTCTTTGGATTTCACATCCAGTGATAGTGATCATAAGGTCTGTAAGCTGCAAAGATCCATATATGGACTCAAGCAAGCATCTCGAAGTTGGAACATTCGCTTTAATGATATGATCAAAATGTTTGATTTCATCAAAATAAGGAGCCGTTTGTGTACAAAAAGGTCAGTGGGAGCACTGTCATATTCCTCATATTATACGTGGATGACATCCTCTTAATTGGGAATGATATTTCCATGCTGACATCGGTTAAAGTATGGTTGTCAAAAGAGTTTGCCATGAAAGACCTAGGAGAAGCTTTCTATATTCTTGGTATAAAGGTCTATAGAGATAGATTCAAGAGGATGATAGGACTCTCAAAGCGAATGTACATAGAGGTGCTGAAGAGGTTTAACAGGAAAAACTCCAAGAGGAGCCTTTTGCCCCTTAGACATGGCATTCATCTCTCCAAGAAGATGTATCCCGACACACCTGAGGAGATCCAACGCATGAGCAAGATCTCTTATGCTTCAGTAATAGGAAGCCTCATGTATGCCATGTTATGTACATGACTTGATATAGCCCTTGTCGTGAGTGTCACAAGTAGATATCAGATGAATCCAGGTGAAGAATACTGGATTGCTGTGAAAACATCCTTAAGTACTTGAGGATTAAAGATTTATTGTTGATCTTTGGTGGAGGATCAGAGCTAAAAGTTGAGGGATACACCGATTCGAACTTCATGACTGATGTTGATGATAGAAAGTCTATATCGAGGTATATCTTCTTGTGTAATGGTGGTGTGGTTAGCTGGAAGAGTTTCAAGCAGCCGATCATTGCAGATTAGACTATGAAAGCTGAGTACATCACCACCTCTGAAGCTACTAAAGAAGCTTTTTGGTTCACAAAGTTCGTTGTAGAGCTGGATGTGATGTCATCAGATGCCATTACACTACACTGCGACAACAATGACGCCATAGCCCTCGCTAAGGATCTCAGGTCTCATCGAAAGTCTAAGCATATAGAGCGGCGGTTTCATATAATATGCGAATATCTCGAAAAGAAGTTCGTCGAGGTACAGAGATTCGACTCCGCACAAAATGTGGCAGACTCACTGACCAAGCCTCTCAGCCAGTAGAAGACCGAAGCTCACATTGAGAAGATGGATCTTAGATATATGATCAATTGGCTTTAGGTCAAGTGGGAGTTTGTTAGATTTATGCCCTATAAGTCAATTGTTGGCTAACACATTATGTAATTTCAGAGCTTAATCTTATACTTGTAATATTTTGTTATCAATAAAGATTTTTCATTCCAATCATGTTTATGTGTCCATGATTTGTCCTAGAAATTAACAAAGATAATTTTGTATATTCTCAAATTATTGAGAATTTAAGACACATATTAATTGATGGTTAATTTCTAAATGCTCTCGATCGAAGAATCATCACAGAGGACAGTGATCAATCCATTCGAGATCGGTGCACGGTTCATCTCTCTTATAGACAAATGAGTCTCGGATCTGCAGTGTAGAGATACTGGAGTGAGGGTATGGGTGGTTGTTAGAGAACTTGCACTGAGCGTGACCCACACGAGAAATCACATAGATGTCCACTCGTCAGTGGTATTCTCGATGCTATAGTGGTGTGAGTGGTCCTTTGACCTATGGTATTATTTGCTATTCGCAGTAAGATTATTGAGTTTGACTGCACATTCTCTTGGTCCCTAGCCATTCAGATCCTTGCTGTGTGTGTTAGCTTCAGTAGGTTCAGATTTGCTGTTTGGAGTAGGATGCACCTAGATGGAATCTATCGATCTTGGTAGAAAAGGAGAAGTCCTATGCGATTTGCGAGATTGAGTTCAGAAAGTCTTTGGCCAAAATAAGTATGAATATTGGAAAAAATTTTCACAGGATTCACAAATGAACTCGAAGCGAGCTAATCTAGCATATGACTGATAATGGAGTCTAACGAGTTCTCCATGGCCTCCGTCAAGTCGGGACTTACGATAGAAGGACTGAATCATACGATAACTACACCTAGGGATTCATACTTTTATTTTATTGGATTACCACTACATACTGCTAGGTATCACTAGTGGATTGTGGAACTCATCGGGTGTCGTCTTGATGATCGATGACCCTCGAAGGGTAGAGTTGAAATTGTTCCAATCCATTGAAAAGAGTTTTGATGATATTATGTTGGAGGTCATAA
Source organism: Elaeis oleifera (assembly GCA_000441515.1). Taxonomy (NCBI): domain Eukaryota; kingdom Viridiplantae; phylum Streptophyta; class Magnoliopsida; order Arecales; family Arecaceae; genus Elaeis; species Elaeis oleifera. The sequence goes on along the minus strand of KE505992.1, from coordinate 35,003 downwards.
TATATCTCACTATCAGATAGAATGGAACCTATGGGATCACATATTAAAGGATTTAATCTTGAATTTGTCAATTGGGCTTATGAAGTTCTAATTGGGTTAGAGTTTATTGAAATCCTATTAGGTTTAAGAAAACTATACTAGCACATGGTTAAACCTAATTCTTCTCGAGACTTTGATTGGATCAAGCCTATTGCATTGAACCTAACCTAAATCCATTAGGGTTTAGTTGGATGCCTAATTATGAGCCCAAGAGAATTAGATTAAGTCAATGAGTTGGCTAAATTATCTCCTCATTATCTCTTTATTATCTCCTCATTATCTCCTAATGTAGTGTGGAAATTTTGAAAAAATATGGTGGTGCCTTCCTCTCTTTTTGGCAGGACTAGGGGGCACCAATCCCTTGGATCGTGTAAGAGGGCCGCGCCCCCTCTTGTGGCTAGGCATGGAAGGAGAGAGAGAGAGGGCACCACGCTCTCTCTCTTGCATGAAAATTCCTAAAATCGGGTGCCAAGGGTTGGCGCCCCAACCACCTACCTTTCTTGCTGAGGGGCGCCCACTCAGTCTGTCTTATCTGATTGGGGCGCCCTATCTACTTGCCAAAGGAGGTGATGGCCTTTCCATTTAGGTTTGATTTTCTTGGAAAGAAATCAGATTAAAAATAAGAGATCTTATGAGATAAGATCTAACCTTTTTAGCCTGATTGGATAATGATTTGAATCAGAAAAAGGCATATATAAAGAGAAGATCTCCTAGGATTTTATAAGTTAGTTGTTTTTGATTAAAAATCAGATCTCTCTCCCTCTCTCCTCTCCATGCCACATCCTCTCTCTTTTCTCTTCCAATGCCCAAGAGTTGGGCATCCCATCCTTCTACACGCCAAGAAGTGAGGAGTTGTTCTTCTACAGTAAGAAACAAGGAGAAGAAGGTTGCAGTTCAAAAGTTGAAGTTGCAATCCAGATCATTTGCTGATCAAGGTTCAAAGAGGCATAGATCTTTCTTGGAGAAGAAGGATCTAACACGAGAAGAAGGATTCAAGGTTGATTCCGGTGGATATCTGTAGAGGTTAGACAAGTGTGTAGCTCAAGGACCTTCGAATCTGAGATCATCGGTAGTGATGAATTTCTATCCGTGTAAAGGTATTGAGATTTGATTTCATCTTTATTTATTTTTAGATTATATGTATGTTTTACTCCAGGGCTTGGATAGAATTAGATGAGATCTTATGCATGTGGGTTAAAGAGTTTAATCTGATTGTTTTTCACCGTAATTGAAAAGTTTTTGAAATCTATACATGCATCTTATCCAATTTTCTAACATTTGCATGTGATATTTAATTTATTTCTTAGTCTGTTAAAATTAACAGGTTGCTCGATTCAAGTTATCATGCCTATGGATAATTCTAATAGATGGAATGGTTCAGTAGTAGCTAACAAAAATGCCATCTAGAATGTAGCAAGGTTCCTAATATTTTATCATTTTCTTCATATTATGATATTGTTGGCTAAATCTTCTAAAAAATGATATGTATATATATATTTTTATTTTCAGTTAAATTATAGTTTCAATCAATTTTTATCTTACGATGGCTATATGCTACTCTTGCTTGTTTTTTTTGATCAATTTTTTTTTACCTTTATTGGTCTTTATGGTTCGATTCTTTGTAGACTTCGATGCGCCTTTTGGTTTGATAGAATCTCATAACTATTTGCACACCCATTTCAGTTCCTGATTCTGTAGATGAAAGAGCATAGGAGGGAACCTAGTGAGGTTGAGTTTTATAGGATGACTCATACTCACCGAGATGGCATCTTTGTACGAGAAGAGTCTAGATATTTGATCATATGTATTGATTTATTTGTTGAATGATTTATATTATAATTTTTTATCATTAATATATAGGTCTGTTCTTTAATATATAGGATAGGACAAAGCGTACCGATGAGTCATCATCATCTGTGGAGTATAGTCGCATCGAGGCCCAAGTGTTCACCAAGCCTATGAGACCAGAGCATTATGACAGAGTGAGGGGTTATGGAGTTGGAGTCACTCCCACTCAGTTGTCTGCAGTATACAGATATACTTAGGAGTGTAGATAGAACAATAGCACTGCAGAGGTCTATAAGCTAGAGACACAGATGCAGGAGATGAGTCAGAGACATGATCTACAAATGGAGGAGCTGAGGTAGAGCTATTAGACAGAGATAATGTCATTGAGGACTCAGGTAGATCTGATTATATCTTTTTACATGGTTTTCTCCCACATCAGGTTATTAGTTACGTATAATTTCTGGATTTTATATTATTTCATGTATATCTTTATTGTATAGGCTTTATGAGTTGTATGTACTGATTTCTATATTCTTTACTTAATAAGCTTTTTCTGCTCCTTACAGGGTCCCGATACTTCCAGTAGTTGCCGAGATGATGATACCATGCACAAGTGATAGCCTTCTCTTTTCTTTTCAGAATGGGTTCTACTTGAATTCCCTCTTGTTCAGTTTGAGCTTTTAGTTGGGGTTTCATTGGTTATGGGTTCTTTTGGGTGTAGCTAATTTTGGTGTTATGGTGTCCTTTCCATTAACTGATTTGTTATGCTGCAAAATTATAACCTAATCCAGGTCTGGTCATTATGGATATGGTGGTTTTGTTATGATTGACTAACAGATATCATTTTAAGAGCATATCTTTCTCTTATGAACTTCGAACTGAATGAAATGATTTTTATTTATTTACTTCAGTTGGATCTCATTGATTCTACCTCTTTAGGCCTACTGACTTGCCTTTTGGTGGTTTCCATGCGCAACTGGTATTATATTTATAGTTTTCTTATGGTTCTAATGGCCTGAGCAATTCTCTATTTTATGATAGATCATGCACAAATTGTGTTGTCCATTTAGGTTTTTAGAGTGGCTGAAGATTTTGGAATGCTGGTATCTTCTTTTAGCTTTTATTATGGTAATCATCTCCCACCTGGTGTAAGCTTTCTATTTGGGTTACATCTTATATTCAACAGGCTGGCAACATCTGCTCTCTCTGTAAAGCACGTTCAATGAGACGTTTCACTTGGTTGCTAAAATCTATCTCTTCTTGCTCATCCATTGCGATGCATAGGTTGGATTTTATCATTTGTTGTTGGATTGTTTGGAAGGCAATTATCCTAACCATTGGACTACAAATTGTGGACATCATTTGTTGTTGGATTGTTATTTTGCTGTTGATCAAGCCTCAGTGATTGCTGATATCCTGTAATGTGATGTTCCAGGATTCTTTTTTTTATAATTTTTTGGTGTCTGTGTGTGTATTGGGAGAGTAGGGGTGTTGTTTACAAGAAGTTTATATTCCTTAAATTTCTAGCTTGTATCATGCAGCTTGTAATGGTGGAGCTGGAAATATTTTGAGTAGTGTTTAGGTATTGTTCATTGATTTTGCTGATGAATTGGAAGTTTGTTTGCTTTATTATGCTATGGTGATTCATGCAAACGAACTTGTAATGTTATAGTGTCATAGTCAAGTTAAGACTTCAATCATATGTTGATCTCAGATCGATATTGAACTTGCTTTTTCTAAATTTTCTAAACTGTGCAGTTCATAAATGGTGCTGTATACCTTGTCTAGGTTAGTGTCCTTCATAAGAAACCATATTTCAGCATGTTGTTGCATTAACAGGATAACCATAATGATTACTTTCTTTTAGAATTGGAATAAGGCTTCTGAAGGCAGGAAAAGACTGTAAGATGAGCTAGGACTTCATTTCCTGGAGGAAACAAAAGAAGTTTCCAGCAAAAGTTAGAAGGTTAGTGACAATGCTGCTGATAAAGAAGTAAAGAGAGTAGGGGAGATTCCTGTTTCAGAATTGGAAAGGGTTCTTCTCTGAAATTTTGTGATTCTTGTGTGAAACTATTGATGTACGTTCTTGCATTATTTCTAATGCTTTAATTTTTATGTCACAACTTGGTGTGACTATTCTTCGACAATGATTAAGTTAAGCTTTAGAAAGCATTCCACTAAGAATAGATGATTTTGTTAGTCTGTTCTCCATCATCACCACACAACCCATCTTCTAAGTCTGATGACTCTGATCATATGGTAGAGAACTAGGGTGCTTCATATCAGAGGACCATCATATTCGGAACAACACCATCAAAGATCCATTGTGTTGCATCACATTCCTTATTTGAAGTTACGACGGACCAACTTCAGCACAGTACTAAAGATTTGCGTGGTAAATCTTAGATACATCTAAAAGCATCTTCTACCTTAGACTTGCCTGGTAAGGGATCAGACAGAATGAAATTGGATTCATCATGTGATACAGAAAGCTCTACCGAGACCATGCAAATTTCCAGACAAATCGGGACCAAACATTCTTTCTGTGATTCTATATTTCATTAGGATCTTAAAACTTAGCTACGTCAGCCTGCATTAATTGTAGAATAGTTTTTTATATTTTTTGTTTAAAAAAATCTTTGCGGCGCTTATAAGTGCCGCAAACAGCCGTGTTGTAATATTTCCAATGACACATGTAGACGTTGCAAAAACTACGTTGTAATGTTTTCTAGCGACGTGTATCAGCGTCGTTAGATACCCATGCTGAGACAACTCATTTTGCTGGAACTTAACGACGTTTAAAAGGGTGGTAAAGTCGATAATTTTATGATGCTGCTATAAGCGTTGTCGTGGTCCAATGATGGTTTCCCACTCCTACATAGTCAACGCGCGCACAATGCTCGGAAAAACATTGTGGAGGAATTCACCCACCTCTATTAGCATTGCCAAAAGCCAAAAATAGCATCATCTATTATATATATTTTATAGTACTTGTATGCTTATGAAGAGTGTTCTTTATAAGTATACAGTAGTTGTCATGATCTTACACTCACGATCTTAGATTTGAGATGTGATAATTAATATAATATCAGAGCATCAGTGGATAGACATGACACATAGAATGTACATTAGTTGAGTATAGGTGGGTAGGTGTCAAGAATATTGGGACGTTAAAATTTTGAGCATAATGACAAGATCCATCATAACAAGTAGATAAATTATGAACTTAATAAGGATTCACTACTATACATGTTATCATGCCTCCTCGTCGAATGGCAAGAGTCGCTCAAGGAGTTGCAAGAGAGGCATCGCAACTGCGGAATAGTAGTACTCCCCACCCAATTAGTGGCACCCATCAGGAGGAGGGAGTCCTGGATTCTGCTGGAACTAGTCTGACAGTACATCAAGAATCGGACATGGCTCAATTAATGTAAACCCTAGTTGGGATGATGTAAAAACAACAACAGATACAACAGTAGATGCTTGAACAGCAATATACACAACAACATCAGCATGCATCACTATAGTATGGACATGTAGAGTAGTCGGAGCAGTGAAACAGCATCGCAGAGTTTAAAAAACTAGCTCCTCTAGCTTTCAAGGGGACTATTGAAACTTTAGAGGCCGACAATTGGAAAATGGAGATGAAGAAAGCTTTTGCCATCCAAGAGTGCCATGATGATGAGAAGATTTGATTTGCAGCCTATTTACTACAAAGAGAAGTATTCAACTGGTGGCAGCGACTACAGCACAAATATGAACAAGATGGGGAACTAGTTAATTACCTGGGAGAGGTTCAGAATCGCATTCTACGATCAGTGTTTTTCTCGGAATGTAAGGATCCAGAAAGAGCAAAAGTTCATTTATCTAAATAAAGAGGTATGAGTGTGACTGAATATGAAGCGAAATTTACAGAGTTGGCTAAATTTGCTCCAAGGTTGGTGGATGGTGAGCAAGAATGGATTCATAAATTTGAGATAGGATTGAGGATAGAAATTCAAAATAAGTGAAACCATATGAACTGACCACTTATGTGGATGTGGTAAACAAAGCATTAATAATTGAAAGAGAGATCAATAAAAAATATGCAGAAAAAGAAAGAAATCAGAGAAAAGAATTAGATCAAATGATATGCAAGGGAAAATAGTAGGAATATCAAAGATCTAACCAAGAGATCAACAGATAGTGAGGCTCAACGAACAGATAATAAGCGATGCTCCAGATGTGGCCAAAATCATGCTGACAAAGACTATCGTTGGATTAAGAGTGCTTGCTTTAATTATGGTCAGATGGATCATAAGATCGCTAATTGCCTACAAAAGATTGGGAATCAATTTGCACAAAAACTTATGATGGACAAACAATATTGATAGAGGTCAAAAACCTTGAACTCAAGAAAGAGTTTATGCACTTACTCAACAGGATGCATAGGCTTCCAATCTAGTGGTGACAGGTACTATTCGAGTATCTGATATATATGCTTATATTTATTTGATTCTGGTACTACATATTCATTTATATCCACAACCTTTGTTAGAAAACATAGTATATTCTATGAACCTATGAATACTGAACTATGTGTTAAGACACCAGTAGGAGATATGATGAGTACTGACATTATATGTAGATCTTGTAAAGTTAAAATAGAGAATAGAGAATTGCCTGCAGATTTAATTTATTGGATATGTGGGACTTCAATGTGATACAAAGGATGGATTGGCTTACTGCTTATCATGCTTCAGTTGATTGTTATAAGAAATGTGTAAATTTCAAGATTTTGAATAAATCATAATTAGTTTTAAGAAAAGTACAGGAGTTACTCCTTTACAAGTAATCTCGTCCATGCAAGCCAAACGGATGATGATAAAAGGATGCCAAAGGTACTTAGCTACAGCGATTGATCTCAACAGGAGGAACCAAGATTGATAGATATTCCTATAGTGAATGAATTTTTAGATGTATTTCTGAGGATCTTTCAGGATTGCCACTAGATAGAAAAATTGAGTTTGCCATTGAATTAGTACCAGGTTCAAGTCCAATTTCCAAAGCTCCCTATAAGATGGCCCCTACTGAGTTGAAAGAATTAAAAGTATAGTTGCAAGAATTGTTGGATAAAGGTTTATTCGACCAAGTATGTCACCTTGAGGAGCTCTAGTGTTACTTATGAAAAGAAAGATGGAAGCATGAGACTATGCATTGATTACAGAGAGTTGAATAAAGTCACTATAAGAATAAATATTCTTTACCTCAAATAGAAGATTTTTTTAATCAATTACAAGGTGCTCAGGTTTTCTCTAAGATTGATCTTCGATCAAGGTACCATTAGTTAAAAATCAAAGTGGAGGATATATCTAAGATTGCTTTCTAAATCCGTAATGGATATTATGAATTTTTAGTAATGCCATTTGATTTGACTAATACTCCAACAGCCTTTATGGATTTAATGAACAAAGTATTCAAGTCTTTTCTAGATCAATTTGTGATGGTATTTATTGATGACATATTAATCTACTCTAAAAATACAAAGGAGCATAAGGAACACTTGAGATGTATATTATTGATTTTAAAAGATAAAAAGCTCTATGCTAAATTAAAGAAGTGTGAATTTGGTTAGATAAAGTAGCCTTATTGGGACACATTATATCTAAAGATGGAATCTCCATGGATCAAAAGAAGATAGAGGCTGTGGTACAATGAAACAGACCAACAAATATATCAGAGATACACAGCTTCTTGAGAAGGGCAGGCTAGTATAGGAGATTTGTGGAAGGAATTTTCAATATAGTAATACCCTTGACCCGTCTAACTCAAAAGGGAGTCAAGTTTGAATGGACTAAGGATTGTGAATGAAGTTTCTAAGAGTTAAAGAAAAGATTAGTTTCTGCACCTATTCTCACCATACCTTCAACCAATAAAGGATTCATAATCTATAGTGATGCTTCTAGAAAAGGTCTTGGATGTGTATTGATGCAACATGATAAAGTGGTGGCTTATGCTTCTAGATAATTGAAACCTTATGAGTAGAATTATCCGACGCATGATTTGGAGTTGGCAGCAGTGGTCTTTGCTTTTAAAATCTGGAGACATTATCTTTATGGAGTATAATGTGAAGTATTCATTGATCATAAGAGTTTGAAGTATATCTTTATTCAAAAAGGACTAAATATGAGATAGAGAAGATGGTTAGAATTATTAAAGATTATGATTTGATGATAAGTTACCATCCTAGTAAGGCTAACACTATTGCTGATGCCTTGAGCAGAAAACTATGAGAAACTTGGCTGTCTTAATCACACAACAAAGGCAAATTTTGGAAGACAAGAGGAAACTTGAGTTAGAGGTTCGACTGCATAATTCAGAGTTTCAACTAGCAAATATGAGAACTTAGCCGATACTTATTGAAAGGATTAAAGCTGCTCAGAATCATGATCCATATTTATTAAGGATAAAGGAATCACTAGGATCAGGTGATCAATCTGAATTCGAGATCCATGATGATGGCTCTTTGAGATTTCAAAATAGAATCTGCATACCTATGAATTTAGAGCTTGAACAAAAAATTCTTCGAGAAGCTCATCATATGGGATATACGGTTCATTCTGGTGGTACTAAGATGTATAGAGATTTGAAGGAGATGTATTGGTGGAATAATATGAAAAGAGAAATTGCTCAATTCATGGCTCAATGTTTGGTGTGCTAGCAGATCAAGACTGAATATCAAAGACCGGCAGAATTACTTTAACCTCTTGATATTCCAATATAGAAGTGGAAAAATATTACTATGGATTTTGTAACAGGTTTGCCTAAGACTTCTGATGGTAATGATGCAGTTTGTGTAGTTGTGGAGAGATTAACAAAATCTACACACTTTTTATCGATCAGAGTTGGTTTCAGTTTGAAAAAGCTAGCAAGGTTATATATAAAAAAATTGTCAGGCTACATGGGATTCCTATGACTATTGTCTCAAATTGAGATACTAGATTTGTATCATAATGTTGGAAGAGTTTGCATAAAGCGTTAAAACTAAATTGAACTTTAGTACAGCTTTTGATCCACAGACTGATGATCAATTTAGAGAACTATCCAGATCTTAGAAGATATGCTGAGAACCTACATTATTGATATGAAGAGTTTATGCGACGAGCATCTACCTTTGATTAAGTTTGCGTATAATAACAGTCATCAGGCTAGTATTGTTGGGAATAGTGTCCCAAAGTCAATCGTCAGCCTGTTGACGGTTGTGCTCTTTGTTGTATTAGTACATGAATTAAAATTAATAAAATTATTTGATATTTTTATCACAAAATATTTCATCTTCTAATGAACTCTTGTGTTGTGGTGAAGTTCTTAGGACTATTTAGACTCGACAAAGGAGGATTTGTCGTTTAATCTTTAAAACCAGTTCGCGACCAAATGATACGTTGTAACCAAGGACAACAACGTTTATCGAGTATAGGTTGTTGCGTGCCATATAGGTTGGTTGTCCTCTTAACCAAAGAGTGTGGAGACACTGGTATGACATACAGGTGAGATATAAGGATACATTTGCACTGAACGTGACCGACTCCGGAGCTATTCTGC